>JAFMSR010000195.1:0-74789 GCA_022818135.1 Saxidomus purpurata | reverse complement strand
ATTTACTTCAAAAAAACAAAAATAATATCAAACAGGGAATGCCACGTACCAAAAACGCAGCCTCCCCAAAACGAGCCCCACATCACCCAGAAGTGCACACCACCAACACACACACACACACACACACACACACGCACACACACACACACACAACACACACACACACACACACACAATCATGTACACACACAAACATACACTACCAACACACACAAGCATACAAAGCAAACACACGAGGATAAAACTATTTTATTAAAAATTTAAATTTGTGTGATTAGTTTAGTTTATAGTTTATACTACTTTATTTTAGCTCGATTGTGAAGAAAGCTTGCAGCTTCAGTGTCACTGAATCCAAGATGGCCGCGATCATAGAGCCACTATCGGGGATGAACTCAGATTAAGCGACATAAGTAATTACATGACAATAAATCCTTCATCAACAAAACTGCAACACGTTATACAATATTAAGGATGTCATAAAAAATTGACCGTCACTGCCAGGCTTTTCTTTCTGGGTGCTCAAACTGGCGTGTTGGTTACTGAGGAAGAGAAACGGCTGTACATTGCAGTATTTAACAATTTTATGCACTTATGCAAATTTAAAGCATTTTTGTTGGTATATATATCGACAATGAAATAACCATGTAATTTTGACACAAGGACTTTAGGGTTAATAAAACATGTAAAAGTTACTTCTCTGTTTACCAACAAGCGTCTTTTACTAAGAAGCAATTTAAATCAAATTTTCATCGAACAATTTTTTAAATATGAATGAAGATAACTATACCGTAGCAAGTTTTCTATTCGGACCTTCGATAAACAGTGAAATAGCTTTACAGGGGAGAAAATGTTCCGATAGATTTTCACTTGCAATTTCAATTTCCCCATGTGTTAGAATGAAAGGGTCTGGTTCTCTGACCCGCCCCTCCCCGCCCGCTTTGCCAATGCATACATACCGTCACTTTTGGTATAGTGGCATCCGCCTTGGGAGTGGAGTGAGGGTCAAAGTTTTCAATCCAAGCAGTGGTTAGATCTGATATGGCCGGTTGCTAAACCGACAGCTAGCTAAATAATGGTCAACGTATGCATAGTCCTGACTGACCAGTGTCTGGTTTTAAAGTATAGAATTCGGGAGGTAAATGTGCTTTAAGAAGGTATTTCATAAGTCAGAAATGGTTGGTCCTTTAAGTAGGGGTGATGCTATAATAAACACACACGTTACCTTGTAGCCTATGTACATGTAAATAAACGTGTAATGAAATTTGTTTTCGAAACGATGGAGGGAAGCCCATTATAGAAGGATTGCATGGCGACATGTACATGTTATCCCTCTCTCCCCGACCAGTCGGACAGGAACTTTTTGGGATGACTGTTCCTTTCAATGTAAAGTAACATTAATCAACACCATTCTTAAAGGGCATACACAGAAATCAGTGCTAAATGTTTTTCTTAAAACTGTTTATTACATTTTGTGTATTTTTATGATATTTTATTAAAGAAATGATATTCGATTTAAAGTAAAATTTGTTTGTAAGACTGCGGATATCGTGAAAATCCGGATATAAGGAATATATTTTATTCTCCGCCCGAGATTCTTTCTTTATTTTACTTTTCTTATGAAAATGTTATATGGATATAACAAACTCCGGATAATGATAAGGTCCCGATGAGTTTGTTATAAACAAAGTTACCTGTATGTCCTTTACTTTTCTATTGATTTAGTGTCCAGTGCCAGTGATATTAGGTTAATGTACCAAAAATATACTTGATATTTTCTGAAACAGTCTTTATTTAAGTGACGGTCTTATTGCATATTGCTCTAGGTTTCATTAACTTTGTGTGTTGTCCGCAGCTTTTATACCCCTAAATTCGATATACATGCAGTCACCCTGTACATTTTGGACTTGATTGTATGTTGATTATTAAACAAGACTTATTTGCCAATAAATAGTGTGCACTGTTGAATAAGATCACAGTTAAGTGAAAGATTTTTATCATAGTCTGCATTTGAATCAGAAAGGCAGAAATTAATGTCTGGTATTATTAAAGAACTTGGGATTTTCAACAAAATGCTGCAGTTCTGATAGGTGTCATTTTAATAAAAAAAATAGTAGAAAAAAGTGGTCTGTACAGTAAATAGAAAGTCACCTATCTTGATTACATACTACTTCTTAATTTTCGAAGGGAATATTATTATATATTACCGCCATTATACAAGTATGTTGCTTTGACCTACAGTTTTTTTCTATTTGTCTGAGCACTGATCTCACAAAAAGAGATCAGGTTCAAGACCTGACTTTTAATATCTGAATGTACACTCATCATTTACATGTTTCTCTATTAAGGAAAGATACATATTAGTTACTGAATTTACTCTAAACTGTTTTATCATGGCAGTTAATTAGCATGGCTGTTATTCTTATTTTTATAACACTATTTATCCCAAACAAGAAACCTGGTTTCTGTATAGTGCTTTCAAAGTCAAATGAGAATTGTAACAGTTGTAGATATGGATCTATTTTAGGACAGAAAGTTTATCCATTATTCATTGGAACAATTAATCATATCCTCTTGTTTTAAGAAAGGAAGATGGTCCCTCATTAATCCACAGCCTATTCAAGTTGTTTTATTGCCTTAGGCCTTTGCTTCAATTTCCCCCTTATCGGTATATTATGTAAGATTACATAACAAGGATATGTCAGAGGGACCATAAACTACACTATAGTCAAATTTTGAGCCCTGAACCATGAATTTACTAAGATCTTACTGTAAGTAGTTTAGTTTATATACTTACTGTAATTCAATATTCAAGGTCAAAATTCAGGCTATACTGAAGAACTACTGGTCAGTGGGACGCTTTTTTATTTTATAGTTGCACCATTTGACTCTGTGGGGGAGGACTCTGTGATGGGCATTTTTTAAATCCCACTGGGACGAAACTGTTTTGATTTTTGTCCTCTGGCCTGTTTCGTCGGGCCCTTAAGGGTGTTTCTCTTGGTGCTCTGCCTTCTGCAAAGGCATTGAGTACATACGTTTTTTGGTTCTCAAGGTTTGCTTTTTATATATTTATACACGAGCATTTTTGTGTTTTACATACCATGCCTTTTGTTTCCATTGCGTGTGTTAGAGATTCACCTAGCAGGGATTACTTTTATTTACACTGTCCTGTGACTTTGGAACATGGTGGGGGTAAGAGTGAGGTTGGGTGCGCACCATAAACCGGTTTAAGCTCCCCAGTGGTGTTTTTGCCACTGACCGTTCCAAGGCGGTGCCCCACTGTGTTCCTTTAATTGTTCGTTTTGTCCTCGTGTGTTTGCTTTGTATGCTAGTGTGTGTTGGTAGTGTATATATGTGTGTGTACATGATTGTGTGTGTGTGTGTGTCGTGTGTGTGTGCGCGTGTGTGTGTGTGTGTGTTGGTGGTGTGCACTTCTGGGTGATGTGGGGTTCGTTTTGGGGAGGCTGCGTTTTTGGTACGTGGCATTCCCTGTTTGATATTATTTTTGTTTTTATTGAAATGCATTTAACAATCAGTTGACTGAACCGTAGTTGGAATTGTAGAATTATTTTTGGAAGTTTCTGATTGAAAATCATTTATGGAAGTTTAAAAACTAAACCGAAGAAATGTTGTTCTATGGGAAAGTTTGAATAAATATCAAGTGGTAAAGTCCTTTTTAATTAGTTCCAAGTTAGACACTTTGTAAAATATGAAAATCTTTTATTTTATTTAAATCACAGTTAAATCATTCACACAATTTAAGTCCAGATATGTTTAAGAGTCTCAAAGAATTAGAAATGTCTAGGCTTTCGCTAAGTACACAAAGTTTAAACACACAGTAAGTAAATTAATTTAAATATTTTGATTTGAATGTATAACATGGTGCTCAAGGTTTATATACATGTGATATTACATCGGTCACTTAAGGGAGTTTAATAATATTAACACTTTTAACAATAAAAATTTAACAATAAATCAAACAAAATAAAAGATTTTACTTCAAAATGATGGCATGGCAGCCAGAATCAGCCTTGAGCTAGAAAAGTCATTAGTTTATAATATGAAATTAGGCACTGCCTAGAATGGGGATTTATCAACGAGTGTGTTTTCGTTACACTGCAGTTTCGTTCAACTGAATGTTTCGTCTAAGCAAGATTAATGAAAGTTGAACTAAAATCGTAGCCTGTAGAGTGGGCAGTATCAGGTCACTGCAACCTTGACCTTTGACCCCAAAAGAGTTGGGACCATTTTTATGTTGCAGACAACTTTCTGTCAGAGGAAGTTGAATGAAAATATTGACCTCAGCTGTAGAATGTTATCTTGGAAACTCCCACTGACTCCAATACATTAGTGATTATCTCAGGTTGCAGGTGACCTTCTGAGCAAGTTTCATGAAATTCAAATGAAAATTGTGACCAGTACAGTGTTATCAAGGGAAAGTTTACGGACAGATGGACGGACATATTTGAACCAGAGTCTCCCTATGATAAAGTTCGAGGACATCAAATATTTTAAGTTCTCCAACTGTTTGCCAGACTACTTTTACAATGTTTATATTGGTCACAGCATTATTTTATTTATTTTTTTAAGTGACATTAATCAATGATTTAAAAAGCTACTTTTCCTCTTTTTATTTCTGAATTTTCACATTTTCTGCAGATCGTATATAAATCAATTTGTTAAAAATTAAATAAAATCAAATTTTATTTCATGTCGGTATATCAATACAATAGACATAAGCAATGCATAGCTATTGACTGATTAAACAATCAATATGAATTAAACATGTTAATTTCAGCAAAAGAAAACAACAAAAAATCTTACAAGTAAACAAGAAAATGCAGTTGATGAAATTGCAAGTTGGTCTTGGGTCACCACAGTCCAGTATTAAGATGTGGCTGAACTTCACTATTCATTTCAGGATGAGAGTCATGGAAGAGCGTTTGATTAAGATCAAAGCTTTATTGTCATTTTTTACAGATTCAGTTTATTCATTTATTTATTTCAACTGATTAAGAGTTTATAAATATGTACACTTTCTTAAAACTCAATTGTCATAAAATCTAAGAACTCTTGTTCAAACTCAATTTTATTTGACTAGCATCTTTGAACGGTTGTTCACTATCCATTCTATTCAAGTAAAATCCACAGTTCCATAACCTGAAATTGAAAATACAAGTACAATTCATAACTTATATTGAGAGTTGCAAATGCAAAAATCACAGGCGGCTGATTTTCTTATATAAACATTTAGGGAAAAAACTGTAAATGTTAGGCATAAATTATTTTATGATAAAAACACCGTTTATTCCAAACACAACGTGCTGTAAATGACGCAACCCATGTTAATAAGCGTGTCCTATCACATTTCACATTTGAAAGTTATCATGATGACTGCTATGTGTTCAATAAAGTTCGGGATAGTTTTCAAGGAAAATGATGTATAAGAATCGAAGGATAAATTGTTCCATATACGTGTACTTTATTTACTTCAATAAAAATAAGTCAGTTGTTCGGATACGCACGAACTGACTATATTTTACTGAATGATAAAATACAGAGAGACAGTTATCATTTCTTAATTAAATAAGATTATCATGTACTTTTTGCACAATTGTATAAAATACAAAATCTAGTTATTTCAATATCATTTAGGATGTTATGAAAAATCGAACACCACTGCCGGGATTCGAACCGTGGTTCTCTGGATTACCTGTCCAGCGTGTTAACCCCTGCACCAGGCTTCGTCAAATCTTACATGACAAATTACTTTACTGTATATACTTGACGTTTGCACCTGAATGGCTCCTTTTCTCTTCACGTCTCACAGATAGAAGTGCCGAACGGCTAACAAACTACCTGTTTACTAGTTATTTCAGTTAAGGAAATGTAAAATAGAAAGTTGATAATAAGCGTCAAACAAAAACATGTAACGAAGACAGCAGTGGTGGTTCCCGAAAGGTTGCCCTTCATGAACGTGGTCCAGTATACTGTATGCAGAGCTCTACATGTAAGTGTCCGCGTGGATTAAGTCGGGATTCAGACCTATTTTTCTTGGCATCTTGTTTCAGTACAAGACCATCTTGGTAATCAACCAGTTGGTCCTGCAAAAATGAGTCAGAATTAAGAAAATTGGAATGCTAGATCTAAACAAAACAAAGACTTAGCGTAGAGTTAGTGTTACACACCACCTTACATAAATTCATTCTGCTAGAAAACATATCATACATTGATGCAGAAGCTTAGGAATTCTGATCATGCACCAACCATTGCAGATGTGTTCAAAGCATTTCACTAAAATTTACAAAATCAGAGTCATATTGATAAACACCCACCTACCATGTATCTCTCGATTATGACACCAAGTGTATGTAGTTGTTCAGGTGATAAAAGCTCGATCTCGGTCTACTGTATAAGTAATGTTTTCTTTCCAATTTTATCAAATAAATAGCTATGTTGTTATTGATCAACAGAAATAAACAGACAACAGGAAGTACGTCAGTGCACAAAAAAGAACCAAGTTGGTTCTCGATTCTCGGTAATTTCAGTTGCATTGTTACATCGGACATTGAAGAGTAAAAACCCGTCTACACAAGGTCATTATTCACGTGCGATGACGTATAGGAGCACTTGCTTTATCTGTAAGGCAGTTAAACGCCGGCGCTTCGCGCCGGTATATACCTGTGATACACTCTATTTAACTACCTTACCTTTACATTATCACTGATTTGTTACACATCTTCTAAAGAAAAAAAAAGAAAAAACAGTTGGTTATCTATTCTGAGTAATTTCGGATGTATTGTTACACCGGAAGTTGAAGAATAAAAACCCGTCTGCTCAAACACATAAACCGGAACCGCTTCGCGCCGGGATAAATCCCCTACTAATTTATTTTAGCTCGATTGTGAAGAAAGCTTGAAGCTTATCGAGTCACTCTCGAGTCCGCTTCCTGGAAAAACCAGTACTGGTTTCATATGAGAAGGTATGGTCGTACACCACCGCTCCCCTCAAAAAGTCATTGTTTGAGAAAAGTGACATAAATAAAACATCAGTGATATAAATAAAAAATGTTTGATAATTAAAGCTTGCCCTGTTAAAACTATAAGAACAGTTGAAGTACAGATGTTTTTGAATAAAAGTTTAGAATTTTTGTGGTTACAAATATTTAATGCTCAAAAACTGTTCTTATAATGTCCTAGAAGAATTCAACTATTCCTAAACATAAGAACACAGTTTTGCAGGGGTGAACAATTAAACTATTTCCTTGATCAGAAATTGCAAATGGCTTTGAGTTACTTAAAAATATTTGACATTTAGCAAACATTACAGTTTGAATGAATTACTTTTCTTAAACTGAAATAAATTGCATTAAACAAATCCTAATACACTACATAGACAATTTTCTGTAAATCCTGTACATTTTTATACCTGAATCAACATATTTTATATCTTACGAAAGCTCAATATAGTTGTCCAAATGGCGGTTCGGTGTATGTGCGTGCGTGCGTGCGGGAGTTTGTCTGGTCTGTAACTTATCCATGGATCAAGGGATTCTTAAATAACTTGGCACAAATGTTCACTATCATGAGATGGAGTATCATGCGCAAGAACCAGGTCCCTAGGTCTAAGGTCAAGGTCACACTTAGAGGTTAAATGTCAAACTCAAGAATGACTTTATCCGGAGCATTTCTTCTTCATGCATGGAGGGATTTTGATGTTACTTGGCACACACGTTCACCACCATAAGACGGAGTGTCATGCGCAAGAACCAGGTCCCTAGGTCTAAGGTCAAGGTCACACTTAGAGGTTAAATGTCAAATTCAAGAATATCTTTGTCCGGAGCATTTCTTCTTCGTGCATGGAGTTATATTGATGTAACTTGGCACAAATGTTCACCACCATGAGCTTACCTTGTTTTTAGAATTACTTCCCTTTGTTGGTACTATAAATAGCTTATATTGTAACTTTTTTATTATTGGCCGTAGAGAAAAATCGAGACTACTTTTATGTGGTACATTTAGGTGTATTTTGACCTATCTCTATTTGGTAAGGAGTTCGTCCTTTTGACAGCTGGCGGGGTCGACATGTTGCACGTGGGCATCTAGTTTAAATTTTAGCAATTTGCTTACACTTTTGTGCAGATCAAAACCATGCAGTCTGATCATAATCTGCACTGTTAACTATTCAGTCAGTAAATTTTCAGTACGTGTATCACTGTCTTAATTGTAAGATTTAAAACAAAATGCAATTGCTAATTTTTCTTTTTAATTTGTTGTAGAAAAAAGCGTCATGTACGTACAGTGATGAGGGAAGTTCAATAGACCAAGAAATGAAAACAACAGAAAACAGTCAATCATTGCAATTGTTAACTGAAGGATTCTGTGGTGATCGAGATGGCTATATCAGTTTAGAAGATGAAGTTCTATTTTGATTCATCATATTACCTTGGTGATGAGACTTGACATCATATGCTTAATACCAGATTTTTCAGTTTCAATGGAATAAGCAAAACAGGAAACCAAAAGCATCAAATGAAAAGAATTGATAATTGAAGTGAGACAATGGGACACTTGATGTTTTGACAACATGCAGTTAACATTAAAGAAGAACTTTGCTGAGTTTACTCGTATTTGGAATTCATGTACATTGATTTTTTGAAGATAAGGAAAGAACAACAGTAAACTCAGCAAATTGATAGCTCACAAGAAACAACAGTTGGCCAGACAACATCCCTATTGGATAAATTCCCAAGTTGCAGCTGAAGTGATAATGCTACGCTAGCTGTCAATTTATGTTCTTATAAGAGAAGTCATTGAAACTCGAGAACAGTAGCTGATGACGAAGAATTAAGCACGCGAGATAACCTTAGTAATAATTATAACCACAGCATGGTGAATGCAAGCTCAAATATCAAGGTCGCACTTGGAAAACAAATGGACACATAAGAACTTTTTTCAATTTTTTCAGGTTGTAACTTTTTAATGCATTGAAAAATTTTGAATTGATTTGGACAATACAGAAATGCAGTGCTTTAGTAATAAAGAATACTATTTAGTACTACAGTACACACAGTATTGGTTACTACAGAACTAGAGTACTACAGTGACATTAATAAATATGTTATTGGTTGCTCAGATGAGCAACTTAAATCTAACTCAGTTCTCTTGAAGAATGAATCTTCATTGCAGCTTTCAGTCATAATCTTCTTGTGTATGAAAAACAAAAATAAGAAATAGGAAAAACTGAAAGAACAGGACTATTTATTGTAGTGGCTAATTTTTATACAGTCACCTTCAAAACAATTTACCAATGTCTCGGCCTGTGGAAATGTTTCTATACCCCCGTTGCACAAAGTGTAATGGGGTATACTGGATTCAGGTTAACTGTCTGTCCGTCCATGCGTAGACTTGTGGACGCAATACCTAAAAACTCCTGGTTAAAATTAAATTATTATTCACAGAAATGATAGGTACCATGCCTTGATGTGCATGGTCCATGTTTCCGGTAACTAGGTCAAAGGTCACATTCACAGGGGCTTTAGATAGTAAAATATTGTGCACTCTAACCCCAAAACCCCTTATCACAATTTTATTATATTTCACAAAGTAATAAATACCATGCCTAGTTGTACATGGTCAATGTTTAAGGTCACTAGGTCAAGGTCACAGGTGTTAAAGATAATTAAATATTGTGCACTCTGATTTTCCAAACCCTCTGGTCAAAATAATGCTACACAGAAGAGATAAGTAACATGCATACAGTCGTTGTGCATAGTCCAATTATAAGCATCAAATGTGATATAAGTTAAGAATACTGTGTCAGTATGGTATTCACGGATGGGGGGTTTTGGGGGTATTCATCACCTTCAGTGATAGTTCTATTTTATTATGCTACCTAGAGGTGGGGGTGTGGGGCATTATTATAGTTGCCGCTTTGTCTATGGTGTGTTCATCCATTATTTTGTCCCTCATTTGTTCCAGACCTATTTCACAGCAACTACTGGCGTGTTCCACTTGATCGATAATTTCGAGTTATACAATGTACTGTATTGAATAAATAGAGCTCCGTTGGTTTCCACCCTTTTTCTCAGCAAGTTCGAATAGGATAATACGGAATGTCAGCAATTTCCAAAGTGATTTTTTTCCATAGAGTTATGGATCATAAGTGTTTTTTTTGCCTGTAAATCATTGAGGAAATTTTTGTCAGCTCCATTTCTCAGCAGTCAATGATTGAAGTTTATCAGTATTTAGTACGAAAGTTCAATATTTAAAGAAGATGCACATATAATCATATAACTCCATATGAGATACAGTGCCGGCTACCTAGACCAAAAGTCTATGAAGCCGTATCCGGTTACCTTACGACTGCCTTCGTTTAAATGCCTTGAGATTAAATCCAAAGTTAAAAGTAATACTTTTGCCTTAATTCTAGTTTAAGCTAAATGGTAGAGCTGCTATGTGGCAGTTATTGCGCGTTTGCATCAATATAAGAGTCATGGGTTTGATCACTTCAATGCCAAATTAAGGAAGAAGTATCCTTATGGCAAGTTAGGCAAGACATTTTAAATACTTCCACATGCGACTCTCTTTTCGGGGTTGTGTCCATCTGTAATGAGTAGGGGTGCGCGATAAGACCGGTATATTGCAATTATCTTGAGATTCGATACATATCGGTATGGTTACACCCCGTACTGTGGTATTTTCAAGTAAGTGAAAAGCTGCAATTTCTCTGTCATTTCTTAGCTGCGTGCTTTTTCTGTGACGGCAATGACAGACAATAACTAATAACTGGCAGTATATAATTCAATCGTAAAAGTTTAACAAATAGACTTTAATAACTTTGCCGAAGGAAGTGTGAATACTTCAAAGTAAATTTGTATTTAAGAAGTAATAAATGTGTCCCTGTATTTGTTGTTGAATAAAACACAGTCAGGAGTTCAAATGCGTAGTAATTTAAAAAAAAATTAGTACATAGCACGAGTGATTTAATTTTTTGCATTCGAACGACTATTTTATTTATGAAATAACATCCATTCCAGCGGTGTTCATCGTTTAATAAACAATGATTTGGAGCACTAATACGCAGTAATAAGCCAAGAAGGCCGAAAGCCTGAGTGGTTTATAACAGCGCATCAGTCGACAGATAATTGTTTATTAGTCGATTACAACGCTGAGAAGGATGTTATTTCGATTCTAACATGACCAGATATTACAAAAGGTGAATAAATGCAAAGCGTTATTTCCTACGCAAACGCTTGTTTAACAATTCTTACACGTCTATATTCAACTTGTAGCAGTACATCATTGAAACTTGAAAACACGAAATGCAATTGGACGGCTTGTTCACATACGTCTAGCAAATACTTCCTTTTTGGAACATAGCCCTTGGGTACTGTATGGTATTTCATCGTAAAATGATAAACAACCTTATTATGTTTATATAGGAAACATGGCCACTCGTGTTAGTATAACTCTTAATATATTAAAATACGTTTTGCAATTTGATGATCTAACACGGTGGTGGTAGTTATACTTTGTTTTTGAAAATAAGAAACAAAAAAACAATCTTAATCTGACCGCATTATAGACTTAACATCTATAATTATACAAAATTATTACAAAGTATAGTACAATCTCAGCCACTTATAGTGTGCCATGTCTGCAGTTCTGAGTTAAATGCATGTTATAATGTATGTAGCTCTGCATTGTATGCATGGTATACTCTGCAGACTTGCCGAGTATGCATGGTATAGTCTGCAGACCTGCAGAGTATGCATGGTATAGTCTGCCGACCTGCATTGTACAGTGTATGCACGGTATAGTCTGCAGACCTGCAGAGTATGCATGGTATAGTCTGCAGACCTGAAGAGTATGCATGGTATAGTCTGCAGACCTGCAGAGTATGCTAATAAGCTATGGTCGACTCAGAGTTATTGCCATTTGAGAGCCAAATTTGGAACAATTTAGAGCTGTCCATTGATGGGCATATTTTGTGATAGTAATAACATTAAAGTTTTGTATTTATTTGATTTCAGAAGTGCCAACACAGAGAATGCTACAATATCCACATTGAATGACAGCAGAAACCGTATAAAGTTGTACTATGGACAGTTTCAGCCTTGTGGAAATCTAAGTTGTTGTGGAACACTGAAAACATGTACACAAACACAAAGTCCATTGATATTTACTTTTGAGGTCTACAAATAAATTTAACACAATTTCTCTTTGTATTTCTATTCACAAGCACTTGGAAGTGTTCCTTATTTGACTTCAGTGGCTTTCATTCATATCTGAAAATGTAAAGACACAATAAAATAGGGGTGGTTGATGTTCATTTTGTTACTCAACCAAATGGAAAAGTTATATTGTGAAAGTTACTGCTCTAAACTGTAAGGTTTTTAAACTTGCATGACTTTTAAACAGATAAATATTAGTCTTTCAATTCGGTACGTCTAAAAGAATCTAAGCTACACTTGAAAGTGTTACATAAGCAGTTGTTATGAATGAGTCATAGCCCATCAGTCATTTGGGTATATAGCCATATTAAACCAACCAATTGATTTGCTGATCAGTAAGAGTCAGTTGGTAAGCAACAGCCAGAAAACAAAACAGTCATTAGAGAAAGCCAGTCTATTAGTCAGTAAGAGGAAGTAAGTCATATTTAATCAGTCAGCAAGTCAGTGAGTCAAGAAGTTAGCCACACTTACGCAGTCAGTGAGACGAGAGATAGCCTATCAGTATCATAATCAGTCAGTTGCTTGACTAAATAGAGAAGGTCAATGCATCAGAGTTACATGTAATCAGTCAGTAGCCTCAGTAGTTCAGTTAGAGAATATTCATTCAGACTTGATGACTGAAGGTCAATCAACAGTTCATTAAGGGGATGTTCAGTCAGATGTGATGACTGACAGTCAATCAACAATTCATTAGGGGATGTTCAGTCATACTTGATGACTGCTATTCAATCAGCAGTTCATTAAGGGGATGTTCAGTCACACTAAATGACTGACAGTCAATCATCAGTTCATTCAGGGGATGTTCAGTCACACTTGATGACTGATATTCAATCAGCAGTTCATTAAGGGGATGTTCAGTCATAATTGAGGACTAGTATTCAATCAGCAGTTCATTAAGGAGATGTTCAGTCACACTTAATGACTGATATTCAATCAGCAGTTCATAACGGGGATGTTCAGTCACAATTGATGACTGATAGTCAATCAGCAGTTCATTAAGGGGATGTTCAGTCATAATTGATGACTGATAGTCAATCAGTAGTTCATTAAGGGGATGTTCAGTCACACTTGATGACTGATATTCAATCAGCAGTTCATTAAGGGGATGTTCAGTCATAATTGATGATTGATAGTCAATCAGCAAGTCATTAAGGGGATGTTCAGTCATACATGATGACTGATAGTCAATCAGTAGTTCATTAAGGGGATGTTCAGTCACACTTGATTACTGATAGTCAATCAGTGGTAAAGTAAGGGGATGTTCAGTCATAACTGATGACTAATATTCAATCAGCAGTTCATTAAGGGGATGCTCAGTCATAATTGATGACTGATATTCAACGAACATTTCATTAAGGGGATGTTTAGTCAGATTTGGTTACTGACAGTCAATCAGCAGTTCATTAAGGGGATGTTCCGTCATACTTGATGACTGATAGTCAATCAGTTTTTCATTAAAAAGATGTTCAGTCATAATTTATGACTGCTATTCAATCAACAGTTCATTAAGGGAATGTTCAGTCATATTTGATGACTGATAGTCAATCAGCAATACATAAAGGGGATGTTTAGTCATACTTGATGACTGATAGTCAATGAGGAGTCCATTAAGGGGATGTTCAGTCACACGTGAAGACTACTATTCAATCAGCAGTTCATTAAGAGGATGTTTAGTCATAATTGATGACTGATAGTCAATCAGCAATAATTGATGACAAATATTCACTCAGCAGTTCATTAAGGGGATGCTTAGTCACAATTGATGACTGATAGTCAATCATTAGTACATTAAGGGAATGTTCAGTCATAATTGATGACTGATAGTCAATCAGCAGTTCATTAAGGGGATGTTCAGTCATACTTGATGACTGATAGTCAATCAGCAGTTCATTAAGGGGATGTTCAGTCATACTTGATGACTGCTATTCAATCAGCAGTTCATTAAGGGGATGTTTAGTTACACTTAATGACTGATAGTCAATCATCAGTTCATTAAGGGGATGTTCAGTCATACTTGATGACTGAGGGTCAATCAGCAGTTCATTAAGGGGATGTTCAGTCATAATTGATGACTGATAGTCAATCAAGAGTTCATTAAGGGGATGTCCAGTCATAATTGATGACTGATAGTCAATCAACAATACATAAAGGGGATGTTCAGTCATAATTGATGATTAATATTCAACCAGCAGTTCATTAAGGGGATGCTCAGTCATAATTGATGACTGATAGTCAATGAGTTGTTCATTAAGGGAATGTTCAGTCAAACTATATAACTGATATTCAATCAGCAGTTCATTAAGGGGATGTTCAGTCATAATTGATAACTGATAGTCAATCAGCAAGTCATTAAGGGGATGTTCAGTCACCATTGATGACTGATAGTCAATCAGTAGTTCATTAAGGTAGTAGACTCCTAATAAAAACCTCCACTTGAAACTCTTCAATTTTTATATGCTCTAGCCTAGGTTGTTAAGCATTGGACTGAAGATCTTTTGAGGGTTTTGGGGGCGTTGGTTCGAATCCAGCCGGAATCAAATTTTTTTTTTACTTTTTCTTCTTCGTTTTCATTATTTTGCATTTTTCTTCATATGTTTATATTGTTTTTAGACTAAAAAGAAATAAATGTTATTTTACACATAATTATAGCTTATTTGAAGATTTTATTACTTGTAGACACGTCTAAAATCGCCGATGGAGATTTTCAAACTCTAATTATTTTAAATAGAGACGGTAAAACATTGTGAATTTTTGGCATGCTGTTCCCAACATCTTATAGATAGTTATAAACATAAAAAAGTCATGCCCCATTTCTAGAAAATGTTGATTTTTCTTAAAAAATGTACATGAAAATTGCAATAGTATCTGATTATTTCACAAAAGTTAAAGTATAAACTTGTTGATAATTTAGTAAATGGAGTATAATTTCTGAAAGTAGTTCATTAAGGGAATGTTCAGTTATAATTGATGACTGATAGTCAATCAGTAGTTCATTAAGGGAATGTTCAGTCAGACCTGATGACTGATAATTAATCAGCAGTTGAATTAGCGGAAGTTCAGTCATAATTGATGACTGACAGTCAATCTTTATGACTGATAGTCATTGAGTGATTCAGTAAGGGAATGTTCAGTCAAACTGTTTGACTGATAGTCAATCAGTGGTTCAGTAAGGTAATGTTCAGTCAAACTATAAAACTGATAGTCAATCCGTGAGTCAGTAAGGTAATGTTCCGTCAGGCCTGATGACTGATAGTCAATCAGTGGTTCAGTTAGGGGAATGTTTAGTCGTTCCCGATGACTGGTAGTCAATCAATTGGTCAGTAAGGGAATGTTCAGTAAGACCTTATGACTGATAGTCAATCAGTGGTAAAGTAAGGGAATGTTCAGTCATACTTGATGACTGAAAATCTATCAGTGGTTCAGTAATGGAATGTTCAGTCATACATGATGACTTATATTCAATCGGCAGTTCATTAAGAGAATGCTCAGTCACACTTGATGACTAATAGTCAATCAGTGGTTCAGTTGGGGAATGTTCAGTCACACATCATTCAGCCTTAATTATTAAGTCAAGAGTCAGTCAATCAGTTGGGTTTAACACTCTCTAATTCTAACATCCGTGTGATCTGATCCATTGTCCCCCAAATCAATACTAGTACTATTTATCTTACAAAGGTGAATCTTTGCATGAGGCACCAAATACTACCAAATATAAAGTATATTATGAGGAAAAATTAGCTACTGTAAAATTGATGCCCAGACACATGAACTCTTTAAAGATCTGTAAATAAAATAGTTAATAACAATTTGATTCTCCTAGTTATAAACATATGAAATCTGAAGAGAAGGAAGAATATTGTTCCCATATTCAACTTTGTTGGATGAGGTTCCAATGAAGTTTTAACAAACTTGAGGACAGTGCCCCCACTTTATGTTAAGACTCTAAAATATGAATGGATAGTTACTAAGATAAATTTTCATATACTAAAATATTATTTATTTTAAGGAAAATCTTGAAACAGAAATCCATTTGCTTGTTGTCAAACCCAACTTCCTGTCAATATCAGGTTGAAGTTTCCAATACATGTCTTTTTCAAAATCAAATAGTGTTGAAAACATTATCATAAATCTCAAACTGGAAACTTCTCATTTCCTCATTCTCGAATATAATTATCAAATTCAAAATATTAAAAAATGAACATATTAATTAAACCCTTATCCTGCTGTGCAGTTTGATCATGATCTGCACTATTTGAATTTCACTGAATAAATTTTCAGTGATAACCTCTATCAACAAGTCATGGTACTGTCCTAACTGAAAGACGCAATGTACAGTAAAGTCCATTCAAGACATTAAGCAGGGTATTGAATGGTCAACAATATTCACATTTTTTTTTTACTTTATGTGTTTGGGGGTTACATTTTCCTTGAAAATTACATGATGTATGACAAAAATATTTTGGACAGTATTAGTTCCGTACACTTGGGTAAAGTTGGTGTATATCAATTACATGTAATCTATCTGTTGCCAAGATTGGAAAAAAAGTAATTTACAATACTGAAAGGTATCACACTGAAATTTCATTTTGGACTGGAAAAAAATGAAATCATAACACAAAGAGATTTATTATCTTTACTGCATTTTGCTTGAATAATGTTGTTCGGCTAGCTTAGTAATTCGAGTGTTTGCTTCAATACCTTGTGTAGGCATGTTGGTTGATTATGTGGTCACCAAGCCGGCAAGGGGTTTTCTCCGGGTACTCCGGTTTCAACCACCGTAAAAGACCACAGCAACGAAGGTGATCCAGCTTAAGTTGTATAACTTGTATTGCAATCGTTGTAAAATAAATAACTGTTTTTTTTAATATTGTGGAATGTAATGACCCTTCTGTCTTGCATCATAATATACTTACAGGAAACTCTTATTAAATACGATGTACTTGTATCATATATTCAATGTACATAATTAAATCTTTTGTCAATAATTGTCAATAAAAGCAGTGGGCAAAATACATCATTTTTGGTCTTCCATAAAAACTTATGTTTACTGATTCAAGTGTCACATATGTGCCTCAGCAAAATACATTTTGTACATGTACACTAACAGAAGTGTAGCCCTTCCCAAACTTTGATGGGGAGTTGAATACCATTTAGTTAAATAATGATCATACCCTTTTTCCTTTTAATTGTTTATAGTCACGGCCGACCCGGATGAACTTGCCAAGACTCCTGACAGGTGCAGGTTGAAGACAGACAGATACAGATACAAGGGAACCTGAGTATCACACCCTAGCTCTTTTACTAACAGACCCCTTGGTTCTTTTACATACACGGTGTATAACACCAATACACATGAGACTACATCTGGGTTTCTAACCAGTTCATCTCTAGATTGGTGGGAAACATTGAAAAGTGTTTCTGAAATTTCCAGTACCTCCGCCGAGACTTGTACCAGGGACCGAAGTATTGGTAGTCTAGAGCATTAAGCACTTGACCACCGCACCACCCTGATCAGACCCTAGAAAGAGATCATATCTTTCAACAGAGTATATTACATACGTTTGTGTTTGGTAAAAGGCATGGAACATGGACAGTGAAACTTTTAGAACCCAGATAAGAAGTAATCAAATACCCACTGAGAGGAGGGTGGTGTAGAGGTTAATGTGTCTGCCGCTCATCCCGGAGGTTGCAGGTTCGAGCCCCACTGGGGTCACGACCGTACCCTCTCATATGACACTAGTACTGGTTTTACCAGGAAGCAGACTCGATAGTGACTCGATAAGCTTCAAGCTTTCTTCACAATCAAGCTAAAAAAACAAAAATAATATCAAACAGGGAATGCCACGTACCAAAAACGCAGCCTCCCCAAAACGAGCCCCACAGCACCCAGAAGTGCACACCACCAACACACACACACACACACACACACACACACACACACACACACACACACACACACACACACACACACACACAACACACAATCATGTACACACACAAACATACACTACCAACACACACAAGCATACAAAGCAAACACACGAGGACAAAACGAACAATTAACGGAACACAGTGGGGCACCGCCTTGGAACGGTCAGTGGCAAAAACACCACTGGGGAGCTTAAACCGGTTTATGGTGCGCATCCAACCTCACTCTTACCCCCACCATGTTCCAAAGTCACAGGACAGTGTAAATAAAAGTAATCCCTGCTAGGTGAACACACGCAATGGAAACAAAAGGCATGGTATGTAAAACACAAAAATGCTCGTGTATAAATATATAAAAAAAGCAAACCTTGAGATCCAAAAAACGTATGTACTCAATGCATTTGCAGAAGGCAGAGCACCAAGAGAAACACCCTTAAGGGCCCGACGAAACAGGCCAGAGGACAGAAATCAAAACAGTTTCGTCCCAGTGGGATTTAAAAACTGCCCATCACAGAGTCCTCCCCCTCTTCCGTCAGACACAATCAAAGAGGGAAGCATAGCGTCCAACTGTAAACGGGTTGAACACCAAACATGCGGTGTGTCTCAAAACAGTAGGGTCGTAACCTCTTTTAACAAAACGTTTTATAATTTTAGCAAATACAGTTGGAAAATTGCCATGACCCAAAATCTTACGAAGTTTGTAAACCACATCCCCATAAAAATCGGGTTTTGAAATACCTTCTCGCAGAAGAGTCTTTAGATTACTATTGAATTTCAAAACCAAATCAGAATTACGATAGTAAAATTTAGCAAAATATTTACGCAATTTGTAATAACGGTAGCCCTGTTGAAGAAGTTTATTTGTAATATATTGATTACGTTCATTGAAATCGTCAACATGACTACACGCTCTGGCAAACCGAATTAACTGAGAAATGTATACCCCATAAGATGTAGCATGAGGTACATCCCCATCCAAATGGGGGAAATTTACAATATTAAAATTAAAATCATCCCTCTTGTCATAAATTTTGGTATGTATAATATTGTTATAAATAGAGAGATGCAAATCTAAAAATGAAGCACCAGTATCCAAATTGTTAGTTTTAATTAACTGGAGTTCCCGGGGATAAATAGTGTCCACCAATTGACCAAAAAACGGGTTATCCATATTAAGAATATCATCCAGATAGCGTGATGTATTATTAAAAGCAGTGATAATGTCTGTGATAAATTAGTATAAACTAAATACCCACTGGGTTTGTGATAAATTAGTATAAACTAAATAATAAATAGTGATAAATTAGTATAAACTAAATACCCACTGGGTTTCTGGTAATCAAACATGGCTATTTCATATATATATACAGTAAACTCCGTATATTACGACTCCGGATATAACGAAAATCCGGATATAAGGAACAAATTTTCTCGGCCCGATTTTTTTCTTTCTTTCTTTATTCTTTATGAAAATGTTATATGGATATAACGAACTCCGGATATAAGAGTCACATTTAAATGGTCCCAAGGAGTTTGTTATAAGCGGAGTTTACTGTAGCAAATTAACTTAAAAAGGGTTGCTGGTGATACAGTACGAAGAAATTGTTTGCATCACAGACCATGCATGTTTCAAAGAACAGTGTTTATGGTTGCAGCTGATACAGACAAGAGCCAATTTCGCCTTTGGATCAGATTTCTATGATAATGACTGTTTTTCAAATACCTTTGAGTATTTGCCTGTGCCAATAAATCAGATTTTAAAAGACATTTGTAGTATGTGTAATAGTGTAAATTTAAAGAATTATGTTTTTATGTGTTCTGTTTTAAATTAATGATACAGTAGTCGGAACGTAACAGTTGTCAAAATTTGCGTATATCGTGCGTATAACTTGCGTGCAACGTGCGTGTAACGTGCGTGCACTCATCGTGTATTTTGTCAATCGTACATCGTGTATCATATCGTATCATTCATCGTGCAACGTGCACAATATACTATACACGATACACGATATACGATTCGCGATGCACGATAATCCATACGGTATACGTACGATTCGATGGTGTATTTCGTAGTTAATCGTTTTACTTAGCGTGCACATCTCCCCCAAAAAAGTGCTGATTTCAGTTTATATTATTTAGTGTAGTTGCGAGCGAGAAAGACTTCCGGGACAGGTCGAAGACATTTTCACCTCATATCCGAAATTTAGGTCTAGTTTTGCAACGGAAAGGACATTTTTTTTTATCTAAACTGCTGTTGTCAATGCATTCCTTAAAGTGCAGCAGACAGTGTAGCCTGTATCGAAGCAACATATCGTGGGTATGATGTTAACAAGTGTTTTATTGGCTATATGCAAATAATACGCCGAATCAACTACACTTTTACGAAAACATTTAAAGTCCGAAGCAATCCAAAACGTCCACAAAACAAAACGTCCCCAGACCAAAACGTCCCCCCATATGACCAAAACGTCCCCTATACTGCCTGATTGGAATAATATATCCGTTAGCTGACATAAAGAGAAATGTAATTAGGAAGTGTCTTTGACTGATTAATTAGTTTGAGTCTCATCAAATGCCTCATTGTCATTCAAAACAGGGTCTGAATATTGTCCAAAATTAAGGCCTCCAGCTGGCCCTTAGTGCGTTGTCCTCTACCTCTGCCTACCTGTTTGAACTTGAGGCTGGGGTTCGCCCCTTAGACTGGGGCGCCAGGAATAGATTCTCAAATATTGAGCGAAAGTCAAGGTTTTGGTCAATGAGATCATAAAGCACGGCTATTTTGTAAGATCCTCCTACAAGTGCCCTATGAAAACAAAATGATCAAATCTGACATACTGCATCTCGCAAAGTTAGAAACTCAAATGATAGATCAGCTATTTTTATTCTGGACATCTACATATATACACAGATGGGTCTAAAAATCCTGGCTCTGGTATATTAGCTTCAGCTGTTGTAATCCATCTAAACATGTATGTTGCCATCATAGGAAGATTGACAAATTATATTGTTCCATTTTTCAGGAATACTCTATAACCTGTTCCTGCATTTATACCAGAAATGATAACAATAGACACTGCATTGAGCTGTCTTTTACATCATCAACCTAAAAAACTTGCTATATTGTATATATTTTCAGATTCACTATCATCTCTGTTCTCAATGAAATAAAAACAACAGTCATTCTAGACCAGAGTTATTGAATACATTATTATTATTCATAATTTTTATCAATGCCTAAAAACAGGCTTACATGTACCAGTTACCATGTTATAGTGCCCAGCTCATGCAGGTTTATGATAATTTTAATATCTGGTAATGAGAGCAGATGATGCAGACAAAAGGGGCCTGGTTTAGGGGCCATGATCCAGGACATACCATACTCACCCACAGAAATATATGCCAGGATTCGAACCACTATCCTGGATGGATGATGTAGAGAATTGAACCTTAAAACAAACACATTTTGCCGCAAAACAGTGCGACCTGGCCGTCCTATGGGATACTTGACAAATTACAAAATGGACAAATCAATCACACGTCTTAGGCTGGGCACAAACTTACTACCAACCAGCTCGGGTTGGTACATACTTTGGGTTGACCAGGTTTGCATCTAGTGCATTGTAAAATGTAACACCCATCACTGGCTATTTGACTGCATAGCTTTCACCACACAGAGACTAAAATTCAAGCCAGAAATGGATAAGCTTGGACTTGCATGGTTTCACTATTAATGATTATTCTCAGTCTAAGAAAAGCCCTAAGTTAATGTATATAAAGGTTGTTGGAGAATAACATTATATATTATTAAGTAGACTGTCAAATGACTGATAAAATTAGTTATCTAATTTACTCCAGTTGCTGTCAGACCCCATCCTGTAGGTCACTAGTCAAAATCCTAAACAATTTTTGTATAAATGCATTTTTTTATATTCAATAAGTACTTAGTATTTTAATTGTAGTAGTAAACATGCTGTTTCACTGGTTAGTGGGTGTTGATTTAAATTGGCAACCCAAAACATAAAAATTCAATCTTTTTATTATTTAGCAAATCATAGTCTGCACATAACAGAAATTAGTAGGGAGTGACGGGTGACATGTTGGTAGGGGTTGCCCAACCACTGTACCTGTTACATGCCTGTTTCAGTTATAAAATACTGTAACTGTAATTTATATCTTATATATAATTTAATACTGTATGGTTGTTTGCACTGTCTGTATGGCACCATATAATAATTATAATTAAACAAAATTTCACTGGCTATTATCTGTAATATGTTGGGGACGGAGGGGGTAGGGGAGCGGGTGCAGGATAAATGTAAGCCGGTTTCTGCTTACAAACCTACTTGTACTACCTCCAATTGAATGAAACATCAACCCTTTTATCATGATCAGTAAGTAGATCCTTGCAGGTTTGGACTGGCCACTGGCCATACAGATGCTACATCTGATCACCTGCATCTTTCTTACCAGTTTAACTATAACATACTCTTACTCTCTTACTTCAGAAGGAGGCACATAGAAAAAATTGATTTTAATCAAGTTGTATACCTTGAAATAGGTTTTATTAGATTTGTAATATATATCAGTCTTGTGAGAACCCTCACACTTGATTAATAATTGTATTTTAGTATTACAAGTAGTTCTTTTACTGAAGATCCTAATTAAATTAAGTAGTAAGTTCTGCAAAGAGCTCATTATTTAAGTATACAATAGTATAATATCACTAAAAGAGTACCATAATCATGTTGTATAAAATGAATAAAACATTTTAAAAAATAAGATTTCTTTTAAGGCTAAGATGGCAAAATTGTGCTTGTGTGGACTTCCCGTAAAGCCAGTGATACCGGCTAACACCTATTTTTTTGTAGTTTTATTTTTGAACACCTCTGTATTAATTGTGTGTAGTTTGTAATCTTAATTGATAGCTTAATAAAGAAAATAATATGAAAATCACATCTATTACTAAGTCACAATTTACTCTGGTCTCAGTAGACTGGTTGTATAGTTATGTTACAAAGTCATAAAGTACTTCTGACACTGATCTCCTCTGGTTAGTTTCATAAATTGAATCCATTTTAGAAATCCTTCAAAGGGCCTTTTTTCCTGTAAGTGTGGCAGAGGTGGTGCTTGAACTCTGTCCGGTTTATTAAATTTGTTCCTCATCTCTGATAGTTTCCTTAAATGCCTAGCTTACATCAATTTGAACAAATATAGATCTTTTAAGTGCTTTCTACATATCTAAATTCCAAAATAACTAAAAAAAAGCATGAGTACCATCATTGCTGAGCTCTATTCTGCAGTCTCATAGTTATTGAGGTTTTTGAAACATGTGAGGTTACACCCCCCTTTATAAATAGTGTTGCTTAGCTCTTTCATATTGTTGTCAGTCTTCCATCAATTTATTTGCTAATGCTACATGTGTATTCCAAGAACAATTTTTCCAAATGATCTACTACATGTATAGTATAAAAGTAAAAGGTAAAGTGTTTGTTTATTATAGTGTCACCCCTATTTAAAGGGCCAGCCATTTCCGACTTATGAGAGACTTTTTGAGCACATGTACCTCCCGAATCCTACTCTTTAATGCCAGGCACCAGGCAGGTAGGCATACGGTAACCATTATTTAACTAGCTGGCGGCTCACCAACCAGCCATATCAGAATGGACCCCTGGTGGGCTTCGAACCTTCGACCTCCCACTCCAAAGGCGGATGCTTAAACCACTAGACCAAGGGAGACGGTATATGTACATGTATTACCACCTCATAATATCATCAGAGTTATGTACATAGGATATGCAAACAAAATCTAAATGCTATAATCTCATAGCCTTTATACTGATGAAACTACTTATGTAAAAAATGCCATCAGATTAATTAGATATTGGAATGTACATCATTTTTCTGCCCAGTAATTAACCATCCATTGGTGTTCATTGTATCTTCTTCATCATCAGTATGTAAAATAAACATTTAAATCCATATAAGATTGTATGTTTCATGTACATACATGTATATGTTAACACCATATATGGCATTTTGAGACTGCATAATCTAGGCTGTGAGATGTGTCTTCTCCAGGGTTCTAATTGAATCTGCTATCCACCACTGGATGCAGAGTTGTGTCATGCAATTGGACCATTCCATTATTCTACAGAGGGTCCAAAATAATTTTGCAAATGATTTTTAATCTGTTTTTTTGGTTCATTTCCTAGAAAGTTTTACAAATTTTATCCCAAAATGGGTGAGAAAATTTATAATACATAACAGTCTGTTTAATTTTACTTTAAATTTATTACTACCCCAATAAAGTATTACTCAAACCACCTCTATCTAATCTAAAAGAATGGTAGCGGTGACATAAAGTATATGAAACTGCGTGCCAAGAATTAAACAACATTGAAATAAAGATTAACTTTAATACATATCTTGTAACCCTCTTCACTCTAGAAAATATCACTGTTTCCTAGAGGTTCATTTTTTCTATGTGTTTTTATATACCCCACCTATAGAATAGGCCCACTAAAACACAATATAAAGTAACATGATATAAAACTTTACATAGAATTAATCACCATAGTCCACAATACATAAATACTGCATTGCGCTTTAACTATCTTCTCTCCTCTAAGAATAATCTTAGATTTCTAGAGGGACAATTTTCACTTTCGGGCTACCGGAAAAAACCTAAATATTGTTCAAAACTTTTTTCTATTAAAACATTGGTCAAAATTAGGGGCCGTATAATCATCACAACTATGAATACTACAAAATAACACTAAAAACCCCGTTCCAAATGCTTGATTTATTCGAAAACGCCATTTCAAGCTTTCAGTTTCTTCAATGTTAATTTACCCCACCCACTTGACACCCATCAACATATCAATTCAAGGTTCCAGTATAAAATTATTATACTTGAACACGGTCCTAAAAAAGTGTCTTTAATGTAGAATTTATTTAACGAAAAGTGTAGATGGCAATTAACTTTAATTACGCCCATTTTCTCGCACATCGGGATCAATTTTTCTCCGTCACTCCGACAGGTGTTCAAATCTGACACATACTGTGATATGAAAACTGTGGATCTTTGACACTTATCGATGTCATTTTTTATTGTTAAGGTATGAAACTTCTAATTGATCTTATTCTTTCGGTCTGATTAAAAGGTCTAAGTCTAGATAAAATGTGAAATCTCAAAGTGATCGTATAACGTGTATAATCCGTTTATCGTGTAGCGTGTAGCGTGCGCTTCGTACATCGTGTATATCGTGTATCGTTCTGAATCGCTCATCGTGTATTTACCGAACGTGCAACGTGCGTCCAACGTGCGTGTATTGTGCGTACATCGTGCGTGTATCGTGCACTCCGTGTGACAACTGTTACGTTCCGACTACTGTATGTATCAACCGCTGTCAAAATGTTGTTAACCCAGGGCCGTATTAAATAATCTAACTATAGCTGTAATTTGATACGCCTCTTTGTCTATAATGTGGTCTGATTAAGATTGTTTTTTGGTTATTATTTTCAAAAACAAAGTATAACTACCACCAGCGTGTTAGATCATTACTTCCGCGTTTTCATCATAACCGAAGTAAAATAAACGGGTACATTTCCCACAAGATGGAGAGCGAGGGGAATGTCTTGTGATAGGTAGACATAATTAAGCACCTCCAATATCCCTATAATGTAACTATGAGCGATCTATAAGCAGTAGATATATATTTAATTAAATTAAAACCTGCTCGATCATATGATTTCAGTTCTCAAAATAAACTATAACATCGGGACGTTCCTGATAACATTAATGGCCGTGCTTCTGGTTCAATTAAAATATATTCTATAATTTATACATGTACATAATTTACATATTCTTGATTACAACTTAATCGCTCTCGAGACTCACTGCTAGGAATGGTTATTGCCAGACTTTTCATATCCTGATAAATTGCAATACGTATTGTAATATATTTAGAGTTATACTAACACAAGTGGCTGTGTTTCCTATATAAACATAATAAGGTTGTATATTATTTTACGACAAAATACAGTACTTTTATCCAAGAGCGATGTGCCGAAAAGGATGTAATTGCTAAACATATGTAAACAAGCCATCCAATTGCATTTCGTGTTTTAAAGTTACAATGATGTACGCTACAAGTTGAATATAGATCGTGATAGTTTTCAAAGAAAATCATTGAAAATGACGTGTAAGAATCGTAATAATAAATATGTGCCAACATTTTATCATTAAATAAAATAGTTAGTCGTCCGAATGCAAATCGTACTTATTGAACTCGGACTGTATTTTATTCAACAACAAATACAGGGACACATTTATTACTTCTTAAATAAAATATACTTTGAAGTATTCACACTTCCTTCCGCAAAGTCATTAAATTTTATTTGTTTACCTTTTACGATTGAATAGTATACCGCCAATTATAAGTTACTGTCCATCATTGTCGTCACATAAAAAGCACCCAGCTAAGAAATGACCGAGAAATTGCAGCTTTTCATTTACTTAAAAATACCACAGTACGGGGAGTAACCATACCGGTATGTATCGAATCTCAAGAGAATTGCAATGTACCAGTCTTATCGCGCACCCCTACTCATAACAGTTGGACTCAACCCCGAAGAGAGATGTGCATTGTCGCATGTGGAATCATTTAAAATGTCTTGCCTTACTTGCCATAAGGATACTTCTTCCTTAATTTGGCATTAAAGTGATCAAATCCATGACTGTTTTATATTGATGCAAACGAGCAATTACTGCCCCATAGCAGCTCTACCATTTAGCTAAAACTAGAATTAAGACAAAAAGATTAAACTTTAACTTTAGATTTAATCTCAAGGCATTTAAACGAAGGCAGTGGTAAGGTAGCCGGATACGGCTTCATAGACTTTTGGTCTTGGTAGCCAGCACTGTATCTTATATGGAGTTACACAGGATCATTCTTGAATACATACAATTATGAGAGTTTCACTAATATCAGATTGATTGTATTTCTTGTAAGGCCACACTAGTACTTAAAACGCTACCATTGTTGTTAAAAAGCTTGCATCACTCATTATTTACAATAGCTTGCTCACTTGTGCAAATAAAACAAGAGCTGTCAGTAGGACAGCGCGCTCGACTTTTGTCAGTGCTTGCCAATAAAACAAAGTTTTGTCAGTAAAAAAACGACAAGGATGTGTATAAACAAGGGACACAACAGCAAGATATTACGTCAAGAGTTATCAAACTGAATTGTTTGAATACTACAGCAAAGTTTTAAATTAATACTTCAAGTGGTTAATGATATATGTGCATGGCAGTTGCACAAAAATTTAACTAGGAATTTGTCAGTACAAATCAAGAAACATTTTCACAGGGTTATCTTCTCTTGCTTACAGACAGGTGTCATAATGGTACATAAGTATTCCAACTTTCAAAGTAATATCTCAAATGGAAAAGTCAACAAGTGGACAAGAATGAAAATTTGAAATTTAAATGAAAAGTCGAAAAGGGCCATAATTCAAATGAAATCCTTGACAGAGTAACCTTCTCCTGCCTGTGTTCGGGAATCAAGATGGTAAACAAGTATTCTTTTACAGTAATATCTCAAACAGTTTAGTCAAAAAGTGGACAGGTATGAAAAACTTAACCAAGATTCTAAGTCGATAAAGGGTCTATTTTTTAAAATCCTTGACAGAGTTACCTTCTCTTGCCTACAGATTTGGGTAAACAATTTTTAACATATTTGATGTAAACAAGCATTCAAAGTTTCAAAGCAATATCTGAAAGGGTTAAATCAATAAGTGGATTTTACCCATATTCAATATATTTTCCAAGTCAAAAAGGGGCATAATTCTGTCAAAAACCTTGACATTGTTATGTACTCTTGTCTGTTGATGGAGGTATTGATGATAAACAAGTATTTTAAGTTTCAAAGCCATACCTCTAATAGTTTTGAAATAAAGTGGGGTTGTACCAAAAACTTAACCAAGGTGTGACACCGACGCCGACGCCGACGCCGACGCCGAGGCGAGTAGGATAGCTCCCCTTTTCTTCGAAAAGTCGAACTAAACATAAAGGGAGTTAATTCATGACCATACTTGGGCATGCTGATTATATGCTATTATATCTTCTGTAAATAGTGAACTTTCCTACTAAATACTGATAAATTTCAATCACTGACTGCTGAGAAATGGAGCTGAAAAACATTTTTTCAATGATTTACAGCCAGAAAAACACTTAAGATCCATAACTGTATGGAAAAATAATGACTTTCGAAATTGCTGACATTACGCATATCTCCTATTTGAACTTGCTGAGAAAAAGGGTACAAACCAACGGAGCTCTATCTATTCAATACAGTATAACTCTGTGAAAAATAATCGATCAAGTGGAACACGCCAGTAGTTGCTGTGAAATAGGTCTGGTACTAATGACAACAAGGGACAAAAGAATGGATGAACACACCATGGACAAAGCGGCAACGATAATAATGCCCCACACCCCCACCTCTAGGTAGCATAATAAAATAGAACTATCGCTAAAGGTGTTGAATACCCACAAAACCCCCCATCCCCCGAACGCCATACTGACACAGTATTCTTAATTTATATCACATTTGATGCTTATATTTGGACTATGTACAACTAGGCATGATACATGTACTTATCCCTTCTGTGAAGCATCATTAAATTCTGACCAGAGGTTTTGGAAAATCAGAGTGCACAAGATTTTATTATCTTAAACACCTGTGACCTTGACCTAGCGACCCGAAACATGGACCATGTACAACTAGACATGATATTTATTACTTTGTGAAATATTAAATTGTGACCAGGGGTTTGGGAGATACAGCGCGCAATATTTTACTATCTAAATCCCCTGTGAATGTCACCTTTGACCTAGTTACCGGAAACATGAACCATGCACATCAAGGCATGGTACCTATCATTTCTGTAAAGAATCATTTAATTCTAACCAGGGGTTTTGCAGGTATTGCGTCCACAAGTCTACAGATGGACGGACAGACAGACAAGCGGAATCCAGTATACCCCATTAAAATTTGTGCAGCGGGGGTATAGAAACATTTCCAACATTTCCACAGGCTGTGACATTGGTATATTGCTTTGAAGGTGAATGTATAAATTTAGCCACTACAATTACCTCTTCTTTCAGTTTTTCCTATTTTTTATTTTTGTTTTTCATACACAAGAAGATTATGACTGAAAGCTACAATGAAGATTCATTCTTCAAGAGAACTGAGTTTGATTTAAGTTGCTCATCTGGGCAACCAATAACATTGTTATTAATGTCACTGTTATAAGTTCTGTAGTAACCAATACTGTATGTACTGTAGTACTCAATAGTAATCTGTATTACTAAAACACTGCATTTCTGTATAATCCAAGTCAGTTCAAAATCCTTCAATGCATTAGAAAGTTACAACCTGAAAAAGTTCTCACGTATCCATTTGTTTTCCAAGTGTGACCTTGATATTTGAGTTTGCATTCAACATGCGGTTATTATAATTATTACTGAGATTATCTCACGTGCCTAATTCTTCATCATCAGCTACTGTTCTGCAGTTTCAATGATTTCTCTTATATGTGTTTGAAAAAAAATTCACAGCCAGCGTAACATTATCACTTCAGCTGCAACTTGGGAATTTATCCAATAAGGATGTTGTCTGGCCAAATGATGTTTTTGTGAGCTATCAATTTGCTGATTTTACTGTTGTTCTTCCCTTGTCTTCAAAAAATCAATGTACATGAATTTCAAATATGAGCATATTCTATTCAGGCAAACAGAAAAGTTCTTCTTTAATGTAAACTGCATGTTGTCAATACATCAAGGTTCCCATTGTCTCACCTCAATTATCAATTCTTTTCATTTGATGGTTTTGGTATCCTCTTTTGTTTATTCCATTGAAACTAAAAAATCTACCATTAAGCATATCATGTCAAGTCTCATCACCAAGGTAATATGATGAATCAAAATAAAACCCACAATTTAGAAATTCATCTTCTAAACTGATACAGCCATCTTGATCACCACAGAATCCTTCAATTAACAATTGCAATGATCGACTGTTTTCTGTTGTTTTCATATCTTAGTCTATTGAACTTCCCTCATCACTGTACGTACATGATGCTCTATTCTACAGCAAATTAGAAAGAATAATTAGCAATTTCATTTTGTTTTAAATCATACAATTTAGACAGTAATACACCTGGTAATACACCAGATTATGATCAGACTGCATGGTTTTGATCTGCACTAGAGGCAAACGTGTAAGCACATTGCTAATAATTAAAGAAGGGTTATAATGTTGAACAAATATGTTGATTCGGGTAATAAAATGTACAGGATTTACAGTATATTTTCTATGTAGGGTATTAGGATTTGTTTAATGCAATTTGTTTCAGCATTTAAGGTGAAAGGATATTATATAAAAATTTTCTAGTCTACCTTAGTGTTTGGTACCAACTGAAACTTGAAGATATTTCTGATTCAGATCTATATTTTATTTGACGTTATTTATGTACATAACGTTACCATGACGTCGCAAACATGACCATGTCGCGCCATTTTTACGTCGGTTGTACGGAAACAAATTTTGTATACTTACTGTACTGAGATCATTTGTTGACGTAAAGCAATAAAATTGGTATCAAAATAAAGCTACTAAAATTGCCTACGCGCTTATTTAATCTAAATGACTATGCGTTTATGCTGTACAAAAAGACACTGAAAAAAATACCATTTTCTTTTTCTGAATTTATCCACAAAAAATAGCTTCGCTCGAAATTAAAAAAAATCTGTCCGTAATTTTTTTGCCAAATTTTAATATGTTTTTTACTAAAATGTATTCTAAATATACGCCAAAATTTAGAAACTTTTACCGTGTCGTATTTTATAAGCAGGCGTTTATATTTTGACAGATTTGCGTTTTTTTCGACGTTGCCGTTTGAAAGTGTATTACGGGGCATTTTAAATTTATTTAACGTCCAAATTAACCATGAATTACAGGATTATCATTTGGTGAATTTGTAGCTGATTCGTGACACATATACATTTCACATATACATCTAGCAACCGAATAGCCTTTTTAACACGACTGCTTGTATTTCTACGTTGAATAAGAAAGGAGAATCCTGGATAGTCGAAACAAGAGTTAGCCTTCCAAAAATCAAGAAGCTTCGTTCAAATGCAATTTCTTATTTTTATTTGTTGTATGCTAATAAAAAAGCGTTGTAAGAGCCACCACTATACTTAAATATATAATAAGAAATACAGCGCACAGTTCAAAGAAATACAACGAAGAATAAACATGTTGCAGTGAATTCTGAACTGCGAGTCGGGAAACGGACGGTGCTGCAAATATGTTTTACCAAACCATTAACACTTCCTGTTTACTAGGTTACTTTCATTCTAATGTAATTACTATTTTAATGTCATTCGGATGGGAGCACTATTTCAACAGTTCAGAGCTCGGACCAAAGATGCTCATTACCGAGCACTGCCTTTTATACATGGCCTCTTCCGAGCCGAGAACACTGTCAACTTCATCTTTTTTTAAGTAAAATATAAAATCATTTTATATTTCCACATTTTTGTTAGAAGTCGTGTCGTTTTGTTCAACACATTTTAAAAATATGTACGTAAATTCTTTAATAAACATACCCAGTGGCTAAGTACATGTAAGATAATCGATGCTTTTCAGGGCGAAACATTCTTAAATTTGTGCGAACTCGGCAATTTCTCACATTGAAAATCACCTCATAACGATCACGCGCACTTGAGCTATATGTGGCAGACATGTGCAATCATCCCGCATAAAGCTCACTTTCTTTAGAATATAGTAACTGTTCTGTTTAAATTATATTCATATTTTATTTAATGAAAGTGATGAAATGAAAGAAATCAAACCGATCAGACTATACATGACTAAAATACATGTAGATAGAATGGATGGCCGTTGGAAACGTTTTTGTAATTATAGATTACTGTTGTTGTTGTTGCAGGAGCAGCAATAGTAGTAGTACCGATGCAACAGAAGTAGTAGTAGCAACAACAGCAGCAGTAATAACCACGTGATCAGAAACAGCCAGCGAATTTTAAACACCGTATTTTATTTTGGATGAATTCAGTGCAACAAATGATAGATAGGTTTCTAGTTTATAATGGCACTGTACTGCAGCACCTCTACTCACTTTTGTACGGCAATTCGTGTTTTATTAACTGCGTAATTAACTGCGTATACTGAGGATACTCTTCCCGAAACCAAAATTCTCATGAGGACAACTCGTAAATATTCAGTAATCAGAACAGACATTCTAATGTAAGCGTATCACTCGTGACTTTGGAGGATCCCCTCAAACTGCGCGAACCCGACCCCGTAAAAGAAACAGTTTAATGACCTAGCCCAATTTTCTTGATTCAATTTCAGTTGATTTCATCCAGATGCTTATCCACGGATACCTTCTGCTATTTTTGTTCAGCGGCGAATCCGAGTTTACACGAAGTATTTGATACGCTCAGCACCAAACCAATTTTTTTTTTTTTTTTTGGGGGTAAAATACTACACTTGCAGATGGTGCAGAGATACTAAACAGAGAAATAGTTTTTTCATCAACATTAAAATTTGACCTCATGCCATGTCAATACATTAATCTCATGTCATTTTGTGAAAGTATTTTTCTGTATTTTAGGTCTTTTTAACACAGGTTCTTTATTTTCGTATTCGATATACTGTACAGACACAACGTTTAACATACCCAAACGACAGCGTACAGAGAAAACTGATGAAACGCATTTAACTGCAAAAGCTTTATAATCACTAAATTTTGGGGGAGAGGGTGCGGGTTCAACACCATTTCATCAGTTAACCTAGTCATCGTTTCTTGGAAGAACCACTTTTTGATCCAGCTTTCTCACATTACGTGTCACATCGGTATTGCTTTACGTCAACAAATGATCTCAGTACGGTAAGTATAATACAAAATTTGTCTCCGTACAACCGACGTAAAAATGGCGGGACCAGGTCATGTTTGCGACGTCATGGTAACGTTATGTACATAAATAACGTCAAATAAAATATAGATCTGAATCAGAAATATCTTCAAGTTTCAGTTAGTACCAAACACTAAGGTAGACTAGATAATTTTTATATAATATCCTTCCACCTTAAGGATGTACTGAACTGAAAAGTGGATTTTTTATAATATTTAACTTTTTTTGTAACATTGTTATTTTGAGAGTTGGATGTATGGGCAATACAAAAACACAAAAAAATGATATGTTGCTGTGCTTTATGTTTTGCTAGAAATTTTGATACAATATATAAAGGCTTATTGACTATGCAATATATATAATTGACAACTGAATCAGAACAGTTAATACAGAGTGACTGCCCTTGAATTGTGACAATAAGCTGATTTTGGTATTTTCATCTCAATAACTTGGAGAAACATTATACAACCGTTATGTTACTTGTAAATCATGTGTATGTGAATAATTGCATAAATACCAGCTGTATCCCACTTGAAGCATATATAAACTAGTCTTCTAATCACCAATGCAAAGAAATGATGCACTTTTAATTTCTATCGATTCCATAAAAATTATTTCACATAAACGGTTGCCATGGCAACAAAAACAGAAAAAACTCGACAAGATTGCTTGTCTTCCACAGAAACAGCTTCTAAATTCATTTTAAATTGCAGTAATTGTGTACAAAATTTAGCAAAATCCTTGATAAACAATTATTCATGTGCCAATAATGATTATCCATTGCATTTGGACCATTAACTTAGCAAAAGCATTAACATCAAGTAATATTGCTCTATTTTAGTTCCATGACATCTGCTGAAAAGATAAAAGCTAAAAATGAATGCAAATTTCAATGTCTATTATGTTATGTTCACACCTGACTTTTAAAAAATGATTTGTTTCATCTTTAAGCTGCAAAATAAGTATACACAAGTTTTTACACATTAAAGTGAAAACAATATGTAATATATGTGGCCATGAAAACTCAATTCCCAAGTAATATTATAACATCCCATGGTCTACCAGTAAGAATTAATCAGTGTTATAACTATGTTTCATATTAGTCCAAAACTAACAAAGAAAAACAACAAAGCTGAATAGTTTTAACACAATATTCATTGCATACAAATTATACAATTTCTGGTACTGACATTGTCATTTTGAACTGATGTGTTTATAAAATCATGGCAATAGTGTGAAGTTTCCTTTGCAGAACTTTGGCTTGTTATGAAAGGTACAGATTATTCACAACTCCATGAACACTCCTACTCTTTTTAAGACTGCTGTAAAGTAGAAACAATATCTTGTAAGCATTGTACTCTACAGGTACAGTAGATACAGTATACACTTTCTATGCCACAGACATGATTCTTGTCAGCAGCATTGTACACTATCCATAATGCTTGTAGAAGCAGTAAAACAGGAAGTCGTGTATGAAACATTTAAGATACAGTGATTAATAAATTGTTTTTCCAACATACACACATCATGCACATGATACAATGTATTTATAATAAAAAATCTTGTACTATCTTGACTTCTTGTCAGGAAATAATTCAGGTATCAGGAATTATAGATCTATGAAGAAAGTCATGCCTGCATCAGGAATTGAGCCTGGATTTTTTCAGAATTTTTAAACAATGCCACAATTCACTACACCCTCACCCCCACCCACTCCCAGTCAGTTTTCAAGATACAAAATTCATTTATTTTAAAACACATTCTGTACACAGTCTGGTGGAGCTCTTTAAATAACAATGTGAATTCTTGCTGCACTTGACCGAAACCACCATCAGATAGTATGTAGCTTGTATGATTTCTAACTCAGGACTCTTTTCTGATAGGCAATTTGATAGGCTATATATATATAAATACTTTTCCATCGGTTGGGCGAAATAAATTTAAGTGCATCCAAACAGGAATTATGGCGAATAATTTTACTGTTGTTCCGCTCCAATTATCTTTTGAAAATGGACGTGTTTCAATTTTCTTAATAGTTTAAAACACTCTGGCCAAGTTTGAGTCGACATCAATTCTTAATATTATAGAAAATGCACAAAACATGTTTTCGTCTTTATCACGTTCGCCTCATTACGCGGATGAAGATATATACGAGTAACTGTGTACATTTCAAGCATTGGTGCGACTTTTCTACAATGCATATTTATTAGGCATTTCCGGTCCTTGAGTTATATTTAGGTTATGACAGAAATAAAGTAAGCAAATCAGAACTAGGAGCAAAATAGTGGTTGGATAAATCAATTCGATTCCTACCTGGGCATTATCATAGCATTCTCTAATTTCACTTGTCTCAATATTTTAATTAATGATACTTTAGTAACAAATAATGTCGAAATATAAAATCGCCTTAATGATGGTATTAGTACATTAGTAAATGAAAAAACAATATTCATAAAATACATGTATATCCGAAACTTAAGTTTTTGTATAGTAATGCAGACAATTTGCTAGTCATCTTAACTTGCCATTTATTAGGATTGGCGTCGTGGTTCTACCTCTTAAATTTTAGTAAATCATTCGAGTGAGTTTTCTCGTTCAACGATACATTGTAGCCTTTGCTATTAGAGAATAATACTTTCAAAACTAAACTTAATTATAAATTTCTAGATAGATAAGAAAAAGTTCTATTTCCAACGCATTGATGAGGACCAGAAGTCATGAATGATTTGTTTGTTAAAGATATTACTTGCCTCATGAGCCGTTATGAAATAGGACCTGAAATACGGCCGGACAGACTGGAGAAATCCTGGAGCTCCCACTAGCATGGTACTGAGTGAATACTAATTCGTGGAACAGTTTGGAATTTGCCAAACATTCTTAGGTGGGAGTTCTTTACATGATAATACAATTATTTCCTTACAATACATTGTATTGTGACACAAACTATCTTGGTTTATATTATGTTGAATCAAAATGTACTTGAAAAAGGCTGTAGTTTTGAAAAACACTGAAGGTTATGCGAATTTATTAGTAATATTGTATATATTTCCATTGATCGATATATTGATAAGTTAGATTGAACCCTCTTTCAAACGTAATTGCTTATTTTAGAAACTAATTTTATGGGAACTTTCACGGCAGATCATTTCTTTATCAGTTAAGGTATGTTCTTTCAAATTATGGTACACCGTAAATGTTGCCAATAATAAATTTGTAAGATGAAAATTGTGAATAAAACGCCAACATAACACCCGGGACGAATATATAATCCATTTTTGAAACGAATTACATGCTATTATTCTTGATTTCATCACAATGCACCTGTGTATTACATTTCAAAACTCGCCCTATTACGTGTACTTTGTAAAAATATATGACAATGGACATATAGAAAATAACCTTTGGAAAGATATAGTCCATTCAACATGTTAATTAATTTCTAGAATGAATTGATGCAAGAGTTGCCTTATTCGTTATAATTTGAAACATCAGTACAGAAAATGTAACTATGGATTCATATAGCAAACAATCTTGGAATTTCGAAAACCTTTCAATGCAATACATGGAAGTGTCTTTAGCATACTTATACCAATTGGTATGAGTAGCCTAAGTACATATCCATAGACTTACATTATAAGGTTTTCGGTCAGTCCGACTACACAAACTCTCACCGACTGCTGAAATGCATTTTTTGTGTAGATTCATCCTAGTAAAACATAAATATAACAAAGTTTTTACATGTGGTCCACTACTTTATGCAAGTAATTTGAAGCTGAATGATACCACCCCTAATTTCGAGGCAGTTTTAGTGGTCACCGACGATATATGTCAGTATTTTCAAAAAGCAAAGATTTCAATTATAATTTATATTCAGATTTATTTCTTCATATTTCAATTGTGTTCTATCATACAGCGACTATTTCAAAATATTTTTTCTTGTATGCATCCACTTCGTTTCAGCCAATCAGCAATCAAACACATAGTGTAGGTCCGCATGTTATCTACACAAAATAGCCTGCTTCCGGTTCTCACCTATTTAGGCCTCTCATACCAATTGATCGAAAGCAAGCTTGCGAATATATATGCTAACGATTTTGCATGTTTAAGCTAATTATGTTTTCGGCCAGGGCATCTAGCCAACGTCTCACCGGCTGCTCAAAGGTATTGTATTATGTAGCAACGTTCAAGTTTCAAACAATAAGCAAGCTGTACATAATATTATGTTATCCTATATTTTACAATTAATTTGGAGCTGAATGACATCGACCCTTTTTCGGGCCTTATTAGTGTTCTCCGTCTTGAAATACCTTGAAATATTGTCTGGGAAGTTTTCTGGTTTATCAACGAGACTTTAAATCATAGCAGATGTGTAGTGGAGAATCAAATGAGTAAACACCTGGACCAAGTAGTAATTTTAGTATTTGTCTTTATACATTTTGAAATACTTTGTTATACATTATATGTATTAAGACAATAAAAAAAAATTGTTCGATGGAAACTTACAGCATCGCATTATTTTACCCCATTTTGTCTAGAATTTTTGATCAAAATTTAACTTACGGTTCGTAATGGTTGGTTAAAGTTTTGTTCTAATTAAAATGGGGTAGTCATAAAAAGACATGTTTGTGTTGTTTCGTGGTTTCCTTAGGGCGAAATTCGATGCAATGTATGGCTTTTCGTCAAGATGATTTAAATCCTTAAAAATGTATTGAAATTGGGCAAATTTGTTTCGAGTAAATTTTTTCTCTTATACGGATGGAATGCACATATTCAACAACGACCAAGCACCTTGACATATGTTGGCACCTGGACAAGATTTGCAATTCGAGGGGTGAATACGAAAAAGTTCTAAGTGCATTTCACAAAATTTTACAGGAGAGGCAAAAAACTGTTTTATTTTACTATTGCTGCAAATACTTATTACATGTTTAAAAGTTTCACATGAAATAGTCTTTGAAATAAGCAGTGAATTGCAGAATTAAAGTTATTTTATGAATAAAAGAGTTATTTGAAAATACGTCACTTAGAACTTTTTCGCACTCATAAATGATTTATTTTCGACAAAAATTGAGTGCGAAAAACATCTCATTGATTTTTATATCATTTTTTAAAGTCTTTAAGCAATCAGATGATTCATTACTCATATTTGTCCATGTTCATTTTTAAATAAAAACATATAGGCCATAAAACAAGTTACATAGAACTTTTTCGCACTATTTTTTTTGTAAATTCAGTGAATTGCTGACTACGAAAAAAGTACTAAGTGAAAAATAAATTGCAAACTTTCAGATTTTGTGATAACAAAACCTTTGCAGACTTCTGCTAGATACTGTAAGATGTATTTAATATCATAACCAGCTAATTTTATATGGATTTACAGCTAAAAACGACTGAAATATACTATTATGAAGCCGCATGACATTGTGTAGAAACTTGGATGCTGATACAAAAGAATATTGTGCCATTAGTGAATTAAACATACTTTTGTAGTCCCTAAGAACTCAAAAAAAGACAAAACATAACAATCCTGCAAACTTTTCTGTAAAGTGGAAATATTCAGCTGAAAGATATTGTACCGGTACATTTTTGTATTTGCTACATTTTGCTATTATTATATAGCATTTAAAGCTATTAATATCAACATTTTGAAGCCCCTTATCCTATATAATTTAAAAATCTGACTTTCAAAAGAACATTTACGTTACAATACAAACTCCTAGCCAACGCAACATTTTATTTTTTTGCCAAGCTGTAAGGCTTAACGAAAGCTTACACCCTCATAAAATTTCATGCTCAACTTTAATTTTGATGGGGCCAACCATCAACCCATTTAAATTTTCCTCATTTAAGATTGACTCTCAACATAATAAGTAAATGTAAATTGTTGTTGAAAAACATGTTTGGCTTCCATCATACTGTAGAAAATAAGTTCATATATTATAGAAGGGTAATCCAGCCAAGAAAACATAGTCTGTTTGTTACCGTGAAATAATGTCTTGTTCTTTTTGTAAACCATTCAGAAGTACAGATAAGTTGAACACAATTTGACTAGAACATAAACTAACAACCCATTTAAGTTCTTCCACAATTACAAGATTTTCAAATCACTTTAATGCCTCGGCCCTCAACATAGCAGCACATAATGGCTTTATACTTAAGTTTTAAAACCATAGAAAATACATTGAAATTATGGCAAAGGAAAACATTTTGACTATTGAACCAATGTAATAATTAACTTATTGCCACTCAATCCACTCAAAAATTGTGCTGACCAATGTACAGGTAATTACAAAAGCTAAACTGTTGTTGTTAATTAAAGACAATGGTAGTAAGAGGATTTTTAATTATATGCTAATTGGTGGTAACTTAGTTTTATAGGTCACCTGGAAATACCCTGGAGTTTCAGGTTCATTCCCATGATGTACCAAATGAAATCACTTACTGTCTTCAATGTTTGTTGCCTTTTCTCAAAGGATGTACTCTCTTTTGTTAAAAGTCTACTGATTGAACTTATACTGTACTTAATGATGTTTAGAGATTATTTTTCTATTGTACATTTATGAAATATCATCCGTTCCAGCGGTGCTCATTTAATAAACAATGATTTGGAGTACTGATACGCAGTAATTAGCCATGAAGGCCTGAGTGGTTTATAACTGCGTATCAGAACAACAAATAATTGTTTATTAGACGATAACAACGAAAAGGATGCTATATATATATATTGATTCTAACATGACCAGATATTACAAAAAGTGAATAAATGCAAAGCGTTCTTTTCTACGCGAACACTCATTTAACGTCTTGCGGCACAATATCACATTATGTTTACTGCATATCGGTTCCCGCGTTGTTTATGGTTTAATATAACATAGTTTTTCTACTCTTTGTATATATAGACAAAGTCATGAGTCATGTTAGAATGAACATTTAACAAAAGGTACTGTATATGGTGCTTAGTATCCAGTAACATTAAAAAACAAGACACAATTCTAAATCTGGAAGTCTTCTATCCCCTGAACTGTTCTCTGTAAATCTCTGCATTGCGACAAAAGTTGATACATAATATCAGTCACATGTATGCTGAAAGGTACGGGTGTAATGATACAGTCTCATCGAGGGCTGTTTCGATTATTAAAAGCACACGTTTTTAGGTAGCTGTAAAGCATTCTGTGCGAACAAGACACTGACAGATATTTTTCATTTGTTATTTTGCATCATTTTAAGTTCAAACTGCATCTTTTTTAAGATTGATCTAGTATTAGAGCTGGGTCTAGTACCAAAGTATCAGGTCGGGTTAGGCTACTACAGTACTACCCGGGTACTATGTCATTAACCAGTACCCGTTTAATATATAGCTACAGATAAAAATTGTTTTGATCTTTTTAAATAGAGAAAAAGTCTGCCATAACAGTAAATAATGAAGCTGTGTGTTTCGCGTCCCTTTATGCACAAACAATGCAGACGACATGAAAAATTAAAGCATGTGCTTAATTAAGGATGCAAACACATGAAAAGCGCGATTTTGGTATATTTTCAATTTCACTTCATGGCCGTTTGTATAAAAAATAACATCCACTGACATTCAAGTTCTTTGTGTTTTCTGCAGGCATTTACAAGAAACTTTGCAGGAAATGGATCAACCTCAAATATATTGAAAACCTTTATCAAGAATAACTATCTTTGAATTATTTGCCTAACAATGTTGATTTAAAAGTACTCACAGAAAAGCGGCGATAATTTGTGGGTTTTTTCCTTACAAAAGAGCAGTGTATTCAAGAAAATAAACTATGCCATGTTCTCTGGTATTTTTCAAATTTGCTAGGCAAATCCCCAATGTGTGACAAAATAATTTTTGCATCTGGAATATGGACTCAATGTCAGAACACAAAATTACTTTACATTTATCCATATCAAACATTGTCTTTAGCGTCCAAGATTTTCTCACAATATATCGTTGATCTAGGTCGGATATTTAAGTGAAACAAATTTTGGATTTCTTTTCATCTTGTGCATGCGACAAATGTGGACCCTCAATAAGAGACACAAACTGCATAACCAGAGGGCAAATTAATTTGCACCCGTTATTATAACAGCATAATGTGAATGAATCCATTATTCTTTTCAATCGGGGTGCTAATATTATTCAAGCAAGTCAATGCAACTAACGGATCAAGATTTGATTGCTGCTTTGCTTTAGTTTGTCCAGCAGTGCTTAAAAGACTCGAATACTAAGAAACGTTCTTGTTAGAAGAAAGACAACTTTCCTTATCTTAATTGAAGGGAAGTTATGACAACGGATACTCTGGTACCTGCGATAAAGAGGGTACCCGGGTACAAAAGTTCTACCTGTCCCAGTTCTATCTTGTATAGAAGTGCACTTTAATATTGTTTCATTATAGGTATATTAAGGGTTCTTGTTTTTATAACTGTAATGCTCTTTAGTTCTTGTAACAGAAATGCAATCTGAAGGATTTTATATCATCTTCTTTCATTTTGTCTTGAAATAGTGTTCAGTGGTTAAAATTAGTTTACTCTCAATCATGACATAAGGGGAGCATTGGTGTAGAGGTTAAGGTGTCGGCCGCTCATCCCGGAGGTTGCTGGTTCGAGCCCCACTGGGGTCACGACCGTACTTCCTCATATGGCACCAGTACTGGTTCTTCAAGGAAGCGGACTCGAGAGTGACTCGATAAGCTAAAAGCTTTCTTCACAATCGCGCTAAAATAAATTAGTATAAACTAATCATGACATGATACCAGGGCACTTTTCCTGTTTGGGGGAATGGGGCCGGGCCCTCAGATAGGGTAATTTTCATGTTGCTTTTATGGTTTTTTTTTTAGTATAACGTATTCAATTCTTACAAATACATTTATTAATACAGAGATAAATTCCAATTTGTCTTAGTCCGTATTCAAAATGTTTCTTTTTTCTATTTTTTTTAATTAAAAAAACAATATATGCTAACACTTGCATATTAACAAAATGTTGATAGTCAATTGCATATTAACAATAAATGTATGTGAATCCATGTAAGTACACTAACGTCATGATGGTATTAGAACATGAATGGTGTTAAGTGAATAATGAAACAAAAAGAAATATCTTTGCTTTATCATTAAGTGCTAGTATTAATAATATTCGATAAATCTTGCTAAAAAATTAACTTTTTTCCTTTTGAACTTGAAATATTCGTTTACTCTGCTTATTTCGTTAAAAAAAGTGTTGGATATATTGACTGGTTTGGAGCGTTGTTTACTAAGGAAAAATGTTTTGTGAATGCTGGAATTTTTATGTATCCATTTTCATAATGTTGAAAGTGGTTGTAGATCTATAATTATGCTTAAAATGCATTAAAAACAGTTAAAATCATGATATCACATTGCTACATTGACTTAAAATTTGTATGACACAGAAACCTGTTTATGACAGCACAATCATGTGTGTAATGAGTGCATAATAATGCATTTAGATGTTTTTCGCAATAATAATATATGGGTTTTGCTACAAATTTTCACTGCGAAAAAATACTAAGTGCAAAATCTGTACAGAACTTGAAAATAACTGCAAAATTAATCAAACAATTATAATTACAATATTGTTTATCTTACAACAGATATCTTTCAAGAATAAAGAAAAATGTTTTTGTCACTTGGAATATTTTCAAATGGGTTGACATGCAAAAGTTTATTGCGAAAAAAGTCTAAGTGCGACTCAAGTCACTTAGCACTTTTTCGTATTGAAAAAGTTGGTCAATGTTACTTGGTACTTTTTAGGAAAATTTGACTTGTTTCGTTAATTATCATAACATAACCTAGATATTTTTACAGGACCTGTGTATGGTCCTACTGGGTTGATATATGTAAAAAAGTTATTTCCTGAAAAAAGGTCACTTAGAACTTTTTCGTATTCACCCCACGAATTTCAACCAGATAACTTTAGCATTTCCCACAACATTTTCTGCGTCTTATAGTTATTAATTCCTCCATGAAATAATTTGAGCTTTGAGCTTATTTCTGCGACGTATAGAATTCCTCCATGATATAACTTGAGCTTTGTGCATTTCCTCCGTATTTCATTTGTATGAAATTTGGTAAAAAAAGTACATATGTACATGTCATTGTATTCTCATGAACAGTTTCTGTTCAATGGAAAATATCACACAGCTGAATTACATAGAGAATCAAATGAATTAGCATGTTGAGTGACCCTACTGTTGATAGATATGATATATCTTGTGCAGCTTCGTACGTTTGCCCGGTGCTTTCTCGTATGACGCGTAATCAAGGCGAAATTGGAATACTTTGTTTTGAAATATAATGAAGCACATACAAAGGCATTTAGGTAGCAAGTGTATCCTGTATTATCGACGACACTCACGGCGTACGAAAAATGAAAGGAACAAATGAAAGTGTCCGCGTTCAACGGAAACAACAGATACACATGGATCGATCTTTTAAAAAAAGGTCTCACATGAGAATAATTAAAATTTGAAAGATTGTGTTTGAAAGGGGATGTGTTCTTACTTACAGTATATATGTATCGATGAAAGACAAAAGGTACTGTAATTTGTTAAAATATTTGTGACATTTTCGGACATACATGTATGAAGGATGCTTGATCAATATCGGAACATATCATGCGGCTGATGTATACCTGAGAATTATTGAGTGAACTAATTGTTGCGAAACAAGAAAGTCTGTCTCTTGCTTAACTGTTTACCAAGAACTAGGGCGACATGAGATGACAAGTTCGTAGACAAGACGAGATCACTAGATGCATTGAAAATATTTAATACAGCAAATATGTTTAGGGTAATGTAGATGATATCTCATATCTGAACTGTGGACACACACACAACTCAAGAAACAAGTGAATTGTGACGATTGGCTAGCCAGTTGTTTGGACTCATTTAATAATGTCCCCTACTTTTAATTATTGCTTTCCGCTGCTTCTGGGCTAAATTCAAGATCACGTGTATGACTTTTAAACAAATCTTTAGAGATCTTGGAACATATAATATAGGAGATGTATTCGATTTCCAATCGAATTACTAATAACTTGCAGGGTAAAAGAGAATATTTCACAGTCTTTGGGCGAATTTTAATAATTGGGCGTCCTTACGGACAGTTTCTGATTAATGGCAAGATAACAACAGTATCGGAACTTATCATTAAGCAAATATACATAGGGAAATGAATGATCATGTTGAGTAATCTAGCTAATCATAGGTTAGTCTTGTACATTTTCGTAAGTTTGTCCCGTGCTTTCTCCTTCGAAACAGTATAAGGGCGACATTTAAATACTTCTTAGAGTTTTGAACAGTTATATAGCATAAATTGAAGACAAATAGAAGGTTATATGTATTGTCATGTGTTTGAAGGCTCAGTAAATACCAGGCATGACAGTTTTACCAAATTTCAAACTTTCTGTGAATTATAACCTTGTACTCATTCTACACCAAGATAATTTGAACTTCTGTCGTTCATTTGCTTATCAGGCCCTAATATGGAAAATGAAGAAACTATATTCTCAAACCAATTAACTTGCTGAGTACGAGAGATAGTCAGAGACATGTTTCTGCTATGTTGTAAGACCCAAAGAATGTGCTTAGAGTCTTTGGGCGAAATTTAATTATTGGGTATTTTCAGGGACGGTTTCTGATCAATGAACAAGACTTCATCGGAACGTATCATACAGCAAATATACATTGTGAATCAAATGAACTATTACGTTGAGTGAACTTGCTAATCATAGGTATGTCTTGTACAGTTTACGTAATTTTGTCTCATGCTTTCTCGTTAGACTGGGTATTGAGGTTAAATTTGAATACTTCTATGAGTTTTGAAACGTTATGTAATACATACTGATGACAAATAGAAGGTAATATGTATTTTCAGTCATGCATTTGATGACCATCCTTGAATCCCCAGCAGTGTCGTGTGTGTGTGTTGGTGGTGTGCACTTCTGGGTGCTGTGGGGCTCGTTTTGGGAGGCTGCGTTTTTGGTACGTGGCATTCCCTGTTTGATATTATTTTTTTTTTTTTTTACCAAATTTCAAACTTTGTGAGAATTATAATCCAGTAGTCATTCCACGCCAAATTAGTTTGAGCTTCTGTCTGTTCAATCATTTATCAGGTCATCATATGGTTAATAAAGAAATTATATTCTCAGCGTCATGTTCCGGTATATGAACAAGGCTTGTCCAATCAGGCAAATATACATAAAGAATCAAATGAATTATCGTGTTGAGTGAACTAGCTAATAATATGTAAGTCTTTGATATTATTTTTGTTTTTATACAGTTGACGCAGGTTTGTACCATGCTTTCTCGTTAGACACAGTATTAGGGCGACCTTTGAATACTTTTTTGAGTTTTGAAGAGTAATTAAGTACATATTAAAGACAAATACATGTGGAAAGAATTATGTATCTTCAAAGTCATTTATCTGAGGGCTATCCTTGAATCTACAGCATTACACCTTTAGAAAATTTTAAAAACTTTCTGTGAATAATAATTCAGTATTCCTTTCACACCAAGATAATTTTGGCATCTGTCTGTTTATTCGCTTATCAGGCTCATATATTTAAAATATATCAATTAAAGTCTCAGCGTCATGTTCCGGTATATGCACAATGCTTGTCGAATTTCGGAACATATCATGAATTGTTATGTTGAGTGAAATTGCTGTTAAGGGCCTTTCAAATGTTCTCTTGCTTGAGAAGTATTGGGGCGAAATTGGAACGAGACAATATGTTTTGTAATGGAAGGAAAGTATGAATAGTTGCAAAAAAACCCGGAATATCAAGACGTTTCAAGACGTATGTCAGTGTTTGATTCCTATGTTCTATCTGAGTACTGACGACAATTTGGAAAATACATAATTGAATCATATAGTATTAGGGCGACTTCACCAATATCGGAACTTATCATACAGCAAATTTACATTGCGAATCAAATGAACTATCACGTTTAGTGAACTAGCTAATCATAGGTATGTCTTGTACAGTTTACGTACTAAGTGGGATACGTACATACTGGTGACAAATGCAACGGGATATGTAAACGTCTACAGTCTGATGCCAGTTTTTATCAACTAGTTTCCTGTTACTATTGACAACATTCCCTGTGGACGACCATTTGAAAGAACATGTGACACGTACCACAATGTTAAGGAATAGACGCAGATCGAATGGTCTTTAATATGGTATCCACAACATTACACTTTTAGAAAATTTCAAACTTTCTGTGAATTATAATCCAGTATTTCATTCATTCAGGGGCTTCACAATGCTTTCTTTCTTGACAAGTATTAAGGCGTAATTGGAAAACGACAATGTTTTTTGTAATGGAAGGAAAGTACGAATCGTTGCCAGATACAACGGAATAAACAAGACGTTTCATGACTTATGCCAATGCATACCGACAACAAAAACTTCTGACGACAATTTTAAAAGTATATTATTACATAATGTAAGTATTAGGGCGAAAATTCCGATACGTACATACTGATGACATATGCAATGGGATATGTTATACAATAAACATACATAGAGAATAAAATGCATTATCATGTTGAGTGAACAAGCTGATTATAGGTATGTCTTGTACATGTTGGATGCAGTATTAGGGCGACTTTTTGATACTTCTATGAGTTTTAAAACGTAGTGAAGTACATCTTGATGACAAATACAAGGAAAATTGTACTCGTCTCATGTCCTATTCAAGCCTTTTTTTTACTATTGGCGACATTCATGGCGAACGACAATGTGTAAGGAGGTACCCAAAAAATGTCCGTGTTCAACTCAAACCAATTTACACATATTGAAGAATTTGTTGAAAATCTTCAATCTCATCGATTTCAAAAGACATTTATGTTGCTGAGACAGCCTTATTCGAAATATAAAAGCAATTTTTCAGATGTTATCCGAAAGTTTATTCTCAATCATGAACAAATAACACCTACCCCGTTTTCTGGCCTCATAACAGGTATTAGGGCGATATTAATTAGAGGTTTTCCAATGCGTTCTTGCTTGACAAGTATTAGGGCGAAATTGGAACAAAACAATATGTTTTGTAATGGAAGGAAAGTACAAATCGTTGCCAAATAAAACGGAATATTAATATTAAGACGTTTCAAGACATATGCCAAGGTATTATTCCAATGTTCTCTCTTAATACTAGCGACAGATACTGCTGACGACAATTTGAAGACAAGAAACGTAATTAGATTATGTAAATATTCGGGTGCAAATGGGATATGAACATACTGGTAAGATATTCAACGGAATTTAAACGTCTCAAGTCTGAAGTTAGTTTTTATTTACTAGTTCCCTGTTATAACCGACCACATTCCCTATGGACGACCATTTGAAAGAAACATGTGACACTTTTTGCAAATTTAATTGTCTTTTTATGGTATATATTCCTGTTAGATTAGTTTATATTTGATTTCTAGACTTTCTATACCTTTCAGTACTTACATATATATATCGAGGAAATCAAAAACTGTTAATGCTTAAATAGTTCGTGATATAGTTTTATCCACCATTAGCGAGATAGCCCGATCGCGAATATGCACTTGGATAACAGAACGCTTTTGGTAACGGTTTTCATCCAGTGCTACTATCAACAGTCTCATTGACAGCCAAAATTGACACGGCCTTGTTCGAAATATAAAAACATCATTTGCAGATGTTATCGGATACTTTATAATATATTGGGAACAAATGACACCATTACCGTTTCCGGCCGTATTTAGTGGTCTCCGTCAATAATGCCAAACACTAAGTATTCTCAAGGACATAATATGAAAGATTTTTGATCATTCTCGAAACATATCAAGCATACAAATACTTCAAAAGCAAATAAATGATATTATTGAGAGAACTAGTTGTTGAGAGATAAGAAAGTTTACTGTATACCAAGTGTGAAATGTGATGAAAGAGTATAAGGGCGAAAATCGATCGCAAGAAGATATCAATTGATACATTGACAGTGTTCAAATTCTGCAAATATGCTAATTAGTTTAGATAATCTCTCATATCTAACTTTCGGGAACACACACAACTCGAATATCAAGTGAATTATCACTTAGGGTGAGCCAGTTGTTTGGATTCATTTCATAGTATCCCCCTACTTTATTGCTTTGCGACCGTCAAAACTCAATCCTGGATGCAGAAATGCATTTTTGTTTTGCAGAATTACCTAGTTTCACATTCAATAGCACACTTCATACATCATATCCGACTCTTTACCATTCATTTGTAGAAAATTGACAACATTTAATAACATCCCTTATATTATTGAGGGCGAAATTCACTTGTATGACTTTTAAACAAGACTATCGAAATCTTTGAAATTATATTGAAATCGGGCAAATTGGTTCGAGTAGACGCTCTCATATAAATATTGAGCAAACACACAACATCCACTAAGCATTGGGCAATTTGCTTAAGTCAAAAAGTCGCCAGTGCAGAATTCTTGTTAGATTCGTCTGAACTTGTAAACGATTTTTTTTTGATTTCTGTATCTAAATACCGATGATGGAAATCAGGCACTCGTCCGATCCCGAATACTTCATCTCCCGAAATAGTGTAACCCGGTTTTCGTCAAGGAGCTCATGAATTTCTATACTAGCGAATAGGCTTTAAATGTCTGTATTCTGAATACGGGTTATATAAAAGCATACTTCATACATCTTATCCGACACATTGCCATCTATATGTGCATGAATTTTCGAACCTGTTTAAGTTATGTCCGTTAGTTCGTACAAATGCGAAATATTCTTACGGACAGTTTCTGACATACATGTATGAAGCAGTCTTGACAGATGCGGAACATGTTAAACAGGAAATGTACTCAATTTTCAAATCAATTAATTTGCTGCGAACGAGAGATAGTCAGAGACATGTGTCTGTTATTTCGTAAGATATTTTGCACACATCCTTTGGGCGTAATACAATCATTGAGTATTATCAAAAATAGTTTCTGATAAATATACAATACGTCACCAATATCTCATATTCATAAAGCAATTATACATAGAGAAGAAAATAATTTATCATGTTGAATGAGCTAGCTGTTCATAAGTATGTCTGCTACAAGTTTGTCCCGTCACAGTATTAGGGCGACATTTGGAATACTTCTATGAATTGTGAAACGAGATGAAAACCGTATTGATGACACGTGTGTAAAGGCTATCCTCATATCTACAGCATTACACTTTTACCAAAATATCAATATTTCTGTGAATTATAATTCAGTATTTATTCCGCCAAATTATAATTTGAGTATGCTTATCAGGTCCTCATATGGAAAATATAGTAATTTTATTCCCAACGTCATGTTCCGGTATATGAACAAGGCTTGACCAAACAGGCAAATATACACAGAGAATCAAATGAATCATCGTGTTGAGTGAACTAGCGAATCATAGGTAAGCCTACATGCTACATGTTACATGCAGTATTAGGCCGACCTTTGAATAATTCTTTGAGTTTTGAGAGTAATTAAGTACATATTGAAGACAAACACACGTGGAAGGACATATGTATTTTCAAAGTCATTTATGTGAAGGCTATCCTTGAATCCACAGCATTACACTTTTAGAAAATTTCAAACTTTCTGTGAATTATAATAATCTTTTCCATTCACCCCAAGATAAGTTTAGCTTCTGTCTGTTCATTTTCTTATCAGACCCTAATATTGAAAATACATGTATAGTAATTAAAATTTATATTCAGGGTCATGATCCGGTATATACACAATGCTTGTCCAATTTCGGAAAATATCATGAATTGTTATGTTGAGTGAAATTGCTGTTAATGGCCTTCCAGGTGTTTTCTTGCTTGAGAAGTATCAGGGCGAAATTGGAACGAGACAATATGTTTTGTAATGAAAGAAAAGTACGAATTGTTGCCAAATAAAAAGGAATATCAAGACGTTTCAAGACGTATGTCAGTGTTTGATTCCTATGTTCTCTCTTAGTAGCTACGACAGATAATGCCGACGACAATTTGAAAAGTACATTATCAAATATGTAATATCAGGGCGCAAATGGGATACGTACATACTGATGAAAAATGCAACGGGAGATGTAAACGCCCAAAGTCGGATGCCAGGATTTATGAACTAGTTCCCTGTTACTATCGACGACATTCCTGTGGACGACCATTTGAAAGAACATGTGACACGTACCAACTATTTAAGGAATAAACGCTGATTGAATGGTCTTTAATATTGTATATACACTGACCCAATATGACAAGCTTAATGAAAACAGAGTGAAATACATTGATTTAATACTGTGTTAACTATTTGTATAATAAAGGTGTAAAGTTTTCATTTTGGGTGAGTGTATTTCAGTTAAATTAGTTGATATTTGAAATACTGCATTATTTTTATCATTTGCGAGATCGCCCGATTGCGAATTTACCAAAGAATATACGGTACAATTTTGGTATAAGCATGCTGATTACGGTTTTCGGCCATGTTGAGTGAACTACCTGATCATAGGTATGTCATCAATTTATCCCGTGCTTGACGCAGTATTAGGACGACCTTTTGATACTTCTATGAGTTTTAAAACGTAGTGAAGTACATATTGATGACAAATACCAAGACAATTGTACACGCAAGCGTCTTGTTCACTATTGGCGACATTCACAGCGAACGACAATGTGTAAGGGAGTACCCAAAAAATAACCGTGTTCATTTGAAACCAATATACACATAATTGAAGAATCTTTTGAAAAGTATGGCCAATGAAAACTTTTCAAATGAATTGCATTGTTGAGTAAGATATAGTCAGAGACATATTTCTGCTATTTTGTAAAATAGTTTGCATACAGTCTTTTGGCGAAATGTAATCATTGCGTATTTTAGGGACGGTTTCTGATCAATGGACAAGACTTCACCAATATCGGAACTTATCATACAGCAAATATACATTGCGAATCAAATGAACTAGTACGTTTCGTGAAGTAGCTAATCATAGGTATGTCTTTTACAGTTTACGTACTAAGTGGGATACGTACATACTGGTGACATATGCAACGGAAAATGTAAACGCCCATAGTCTGATGCCACTTTTTATAAACTAGTTCCCTGTTACTATCGACGACATTCTCTGTGGACGACCATTTGGAAGAACATGTGACACGTACCAAAAATATTAAGGAATAGAGGCAGATTGAATGGTCTTTAATATGGTATATACACTGACCAAATATGAAAACTTTTATGAAAACAGAGTGAAATACATTGATTTAATGATGTGTTAAATATTTATATAATAAAAGTGTAAGGTTTTTCATTTTGGACAAGTGTTTATATTTTCTTTATCATTTGCGAGATCGCCCGATCGCGAATTTGCCAATTGGTATAAGCATGCTGAATACGGTTTTCGGCCATTGCGAAAATCTTTAATCTCATTGACTGTCAAAGGACATTTTATTTAGCTGAAACAGCCTTATTCGAAATATAAAGCAACATTTGCAGATGCTATGCGATAGTTTATTCTCAATTTGGAACAAATAACACCTACCCCGTGTTCTGGCCTCATAACAGGTATTAGGGCGATATTAGTATGAGACTTTCCAATGCGTTCTTGTTTGACAAATATTAGGCCGAAATTGGAACAAAACAATGTGTTTTGTAAGGGAAGGAAAGTACAAATCGTTGCCAAATAAAACAGAATAGCAAGACGTTTCAAGACATATGCCAAGGTATTATTCCAATGTTCTCTCTTAATACTAACAACAGATACTGCTGACGACAATTTGAAAAGAACTTAATTAAATTATGTAAATTTTAGGGCGAAAATGGGATACGCACATTTCTTCAAAATAAGACCAGTAGACACAAAAATCTTCCATTTGGTAGACCTTTAAGTAGTAAATCACTGCAAGAAGATCTTCAAAGAATTATTGGTTCATACAGAAAACATACAGTCAAGCTGTGTAGTCTTGGAAGTACCCAAGCCAATGAGTCTTTTAATATGATGGTAGCCTCAAAGGCCCAAAAGTCACTGCATTTGTCTGGCTCAGGTAATTTAAATTACAGAGTTGCAGCTGCAGTGGCCCAAAAGAACAGTGGTAATACATATCTATTAAATGTAAGAATATTGTAAAATGTTTCATATTCGGTTATTTTAGCAGGCTTTTAGAGATAGCCCATTTCATTCAGAATTTTACGGGAAGTCAATGGGAATCAGTGACTGTAATCACATTTGACAGTGACAAGTGAGTGACAGGCCAACGGGTAGCTACCATTTACATACACTTTTAAATGGCAACCAAATTTCTGTGAAATGGGCTATTCCAAAAACAGTTTTATGATACAAGAAGTGTTTGGAAAGAATTTGGAAAAGTTACATATTTTGCATGTCAATAAATAATTTCCACTTACAAGATTTCACCCATAGTCACAAGAACATCTGATGCATTCTTAGATTAATAGTGTCTGTCATGAGCTCGAGGAACAGATCGAAATATCCGTCACCGAGGGTAACTGTTTTGGCGGGAACAAGGCTCTGACAAGTTCCGGCAAACAGTTACCAGAGGTGACGGATATTATCACCGTAACCAAGTGTCTCAAGATGGAAACTTTTTCTTGCATACCGTCTTGCACTTTAAAGTAGATTTCTAAATGCAAACTTATCAAAATGATGAATTGTCATGAAAAACAAACGAGTTTCCGACATTGTGTTTTTGGAAAGTGATGTCATAATGTTTATAACGTTACGTCATAACTTATTCACGAGAGTCGTCTGGCATAGGAGGTGCCACCTGCTTTTCCAGCATGGGTAAAATCACCGGAAATGCCGATCCGATATACAAGAATATTATAGCTGGCTTGTTGCAATTGTGACATTCATGTCATAGTGAGCAGGTAATCAAAACCATATTTATCATCATACATACAGCAAAACCTTTATCACAAAAAACTGAAAAGTATTTGAAAGTTATGTAACTTTTCTGGAAATATTCTAGAACATTCCTAGTACATCTGAAATGAAATGTATAGAGTAAAGTTTCTGATATTGTTCTTGGGTTAAATTACTGAGTTATGCTTGAAAATTATGTTTTCATATACACAGTTTACACAGTTTCCAGACTTTAACAACGCTGTTCTCAATTGTTTCAGTATCATTAATAGAATTTGAAAGTATTGTGATGCCAGACGTAATAACATTCTTGTCCCTCTAGTACCTATAGCTAAGAAAATGAATGCATTAAAGTGCATCATGTGAAAGAAGCATTCAGTGCAGATATTAAGTTCTAAATTTAAAATTGTCTTATTAATTAGTAAAATGGAGAACTCTGTTCATACATGTAAATTTCTGTCAGTTATTTAATAACAATCCAGGCCTAACAACCTTTATACAACAAAGTTTTAAGTCTTTTTATAATAAAATCTTTGGTATTAACATATTATCAAAAATTTAATCTAAATTGTTTCATGGCATGAAGATTTTCTGAGATTTTAAAACATCTAACTTGCTAACAAGTATGTTATTTATAATCTATTTCAGGCAAATGAAAAGATAGGTCTTTCTCCAGGCACTTTCACTAAAAGAAAGAGCAATATTAAGGGATTTGAAGGCTGCAAGGAAAAAAGCAATAAAGAGCACATATAGAGCTAAAAAGCGAAGGATGCAATTAAAATCTGAAAGGTTAAAGTAAATATATGTTTGCTAGTGTGATGTTCTATATAGTTGTCCTGCTAGAAATGTTCTGTCAAATCAGAGGCTGTGGCTTTTATCCCTGTGAAGAGCTATTTCACACTGTGACGATTGGATCCAATGCATTGGATATCGCTAGCCCAGGAATACAATGATAATAATGATTTATAAAGACAGGTTGGGTTATCCATCTGTCAGTAAATAACTGTTACAATGTTGAACTTGATAAATGGAATTAAAATGAAAATATGGTATATATTTGCTTATAAGACAGGCTCACTTATAAAACGCATCCCTTACTGACATTTTTTAATTGACCCTTGTATAAGATGCGGCAAATTATTTGTTTTCAATTAAATATTAAAAAAGTACCATCGATTTTACCAAACTATTTAAGGCATGTCAGAAAAAACTAATTTTATATGTTTAGTTGTAATTGTAATTACTGATTTCTGTTGATCATTGTAGTAACAAGGTTTAGCATTCTCTGTTTCTCTAGGTTTAAGAGTACTGATAAGTGAAAATTTTATTTGAATCTTCATAATATTAACAGATCCCGGAAGTCTTCTTCTAATGAAGTGCGAGAGGGCACAACATATCAGGGAGAGAGTCTTGTAATCTGCAGGATGCAGACATAGAAACAATTCCTCCACCTTGTTTTCCACCGGTAGATTCAAGTGAATGCAACACTGGTACTCCTTGGGTGTTCTTTGACCTTGAAACCACAGATTTAGGTATGTTGAGGGAACTGCCTCAAAATATTTTCAAGTTTAGATATCAAATGCAGACAGAGTGTCAGTTGCAAAATACTCTGACAGAAACCATAAATAATTTTGTAACACTGTAATAAATAGGTTTAAGTTGATTTGCTTGCATCGAGATTTATCTGTGCTGAAGATTCAAACTCACCTGGACACAAAGGTCTGTCATTAGTCCATTCATCCAGAACTATTTTGTTTATTAAACTTAACACAATGTATCAGACCAGAAGACCTCAAAAGGAGTTTGTTAAATGGCTAAATCGTATCAGTACCTCCTGAATTATGGCCCCTTATTTAATAAAATATGCAGTATGTTACTGTGTACAAAGGAACAAAGCTGAGGGCTTATATACCTCAATGTATTCCTCAACATGTCTCAAATATTTGTTGAAAAGGAAAACATATTTTGTTTTTTTTTATTTTATAGGTAGAAATTCACACTCACCCAGATAGCAGCTGGAAGTAATTATTCAAAAGAGCCATTCTCCTGCTATGTTTCCCAAATAAAGGAATATCTAAACAAGCATCAAAAATAACAGGACTTACAAAAAATGGAAATAAATTATTTTATCATGGTTCACCTGTGCAATCACTTAACATCCTAGATGCATTGAATTCTTTTAAATTATATTTGAAAGACGTTAGCAATGATAAGTTGACCTTAGTTGGGTATAAAATAAAGTCATTTGATAGTTTAGTTCTTGTAAATGCACTGGAAAACTGCCACCTAGTTAGTGAATTCTCTCAGATCATTGCAATTTTCATTGATACTAGAAAACTGTTCCAACAGTCACATCCACACTTAAATCATTTTTCCCAGGTTAATCTTGTACATGATATACTTGGTGAATCATACAATGCACACAATGCTTTACAAGATGTGGAATCTTTAATGAAACTTGTGAGTTCTGTAGATGTATCAGATAATATTCTTAAAAACTGTTTGTTTTCTTTTGACTATGCTATTCAGTCATTTTATCACAGCCGCAGAACTAGTCAGTTTTACCAAGTTTCATAGATTGTATAGATAGAAAGGTTTTAAGTCAAAATTTGGCAGAAAATGTGCAGGCAGTGGCCTTCATTTCCAAAAATTTGATAGTAGTCTATAAACGGAAATGGAAAACAGGGCATTGTTGATTTACTTGGTGAAGTTGTAAATGGAAAAGTTAGAGTTACAAAAAGCATGAAAGTTGTAGACTCAATTTGTAAGTATTTATCAGAACAATAAAATAAAACAAGATTATTGTTTAAAAATATTAAACTGTCATAGATGTTGTCTGATCACTTTATTTTAAATGAGTTTTGATACTAGGACACATTTTCATTTTATGCAATAAAGATTAATTTACCATGTGATATTTACGCCCATTTCAACTGATTTTGGTCATTTTATTAGGTGGCAGTTTACCTGAACATCATTCCGGAACACTAATGACTGAAAATAATTGTGTGTACATTATGAAATTTGTACAATTGAATTTTTCCAGTTTAAATTTTTGTGCACATTATAAGTCAATAATATGACACATACATGTACTTTTATGCATTCCGGAATGGTTGCCATGGCAACATAGTAATGTTATATAAGAAGAAATTTTTTCACATCACTATCTATTTTGCTTACATATATTGTCAAAGGTATTTTAAAGACAAAACAAACACATAACATAGTATTTTTGTTTGTATTGTATAGGCAGTGGGTGGGGTAATTCAACATGTATTCCACTTGTTTTTTACAATATTGACATATCATGATTCTTTGCAAACTTTTTTCGGGAAATGAGCACCTTTGTATCTGAAATACATGTCAAAAGTGTTGTATGTAGTCAGAGATTATAACTGTCGTAAGTACAGAAAATATGAGTTTTCATCAATTAAATGTTGCGTGTTGAGAAATCATAGGTGTGCTTTTCTAGATGAACATTGACACCCACTTTTTATGGCATATTTTTGATAACCATATGATGTTCTATCGCATGTAAGTTTGTTACAAAATCCTTGTTATTTCTTCTATATGTATTGTGTATCTAAAATTGCCATAAAATTCTTATTTTTATGATGTTTTATCATTGGTGCTAAGCTGTATTAAGATGAAATATTTTTAAATGTTTCACAATGTACATTTAAAGGTTTTCTTCCATTTGCTTGAACTTGTGCTGCAGTTTAATGATTTTGTTTGACCATATTTTGCAGGTTGAGAGAAAATACTGCCAAATTTCTGATGTCCTACCCAATTTTCTGGCAATTTTCTGATTTATATTTCCTGTGTAGAGTGTGGTTATAAAAATGGATATTGTGAAAAAGTTCAATCATTGACCTATCATTTTTTTATTCAAAATATCTTAGAAAATGTTGTACATTATTAAAATAGATTTCATGAAAAGCTTGTTAGTTTGATTTTCACCAGTGACCCCCTTAACAGAATAAAAGCTGTCTGTTGACAGCGCATTCAGCTATTCAAGTAATTGTTAAAAGTATGGAATCAAAACAGCATTAGATATATTCAGGCAAACGAGTAGGTATGTACTTGTATATGCTAATATGGATAAGTCTTGCACAAAATGATAATGTGTGACTATGATGGTAAGGAAGTGATTAATGTTTTAAAGCCATATATCAAACAGTTTAGACAAAATGTAGAATGGTATGCCAAATTCAATAATTTCTATGTAAAAAAACGTAATAAAGTACTTGACGTACTTATGTTATTTTGTTGACTTATGTAGACCATGTTGGTGAACAAGTGGCCAGCGTTTCAAACCCATATGACAAATGGGAACAAAATTGGTATCAGGTCTTCTGTCGACTTTCTATAAAAAATTGCTTTGAAAATCTAAACAGCGGCAGATTTAACAAACGTTTCCATATGTGTAAGAGCATTTTCAGAGGAAGAGTGTAAGTGAGCTGCTATTAATTCAAAAAAGCGGTAGAATAAATTGAAATAAATATAAATAAAGTATGATTATGACAATGCCAACAAAAAAATCTTACTGTCTTTCAGCGTCAGTAGCTATTTCTCTTAAACGTTCATACTCTTCAAGAACACGGAAGGTCCGCATAGACAACATCAGGGCTGAAGCGCATAAGATGCAAACCAGGTAATCTTGTAACTCGACTAAAGTGCGACATATGCCATGCCTGCTTGAAACACTGATGAACCTATGTCTAGTGCACATGTGTCAACTGTTAAGCCTTGCACTTTGTGAATAGTGCAAGCGTAACTAATACTAAAGGAAATGTTCGTCGTATTATACTCCTGCCGCAGTATGTAAACTGGTGCTCAAACAGCCGGTACTTTATTGTGCACCGGTCGGTTCATCTCTAGTTATGTTGTAAGATCTGCCAACAGAAGGATCGTCAAATATTACTAAGCACCTCAGTCACTCTTCCATGAACACCACTAATAAAACCATGTACATAACCTAAAGCGCCATTTGCAAGCCGAGAAACGTTAAGGTTTCGAATAAGCGTTACTTTAGAACCAACTGATATTGTCAATGTCATTGGCAAACCACCTGCAGATCTGTTATCACTAGGAATGAACCCGGAACCACATTCTTCGCCACAGGCAAAATCGTCAGCTGAGAAGAAATGTTCTGCAACTATTGTGAAAGGTTCAGCATGAAGCCTACTCTGACATTGTGCATTATGTTTGTCTCCCAGCAGATCAGGTAGGGAACAGACAAAGCGAGTAGTGTCAACAGCATTTACATCCAAACACGTTTTTGTAACTCAACATCTTCTTGTCAACAAAACCAACTCTGGCACGATTTAAAAGTTGTATTAACCGTAAATCCCCATTTTGTCGCACATTTCACGTAGGAACAAAGATTTAAAAGTTCCCAAAGAACTCGATTACACAAGCATTCAAGCCACAAACTGGTCGTATCTGGAAAAATTCTCCCAAAAGTATTATGTTGAAGCCCCAAAACACAAATTATTCCCAGATATCTCAGTGAGACGTTTACTGATAACTGTTAGCATCCTATCACTTACCATACTAATTTCATCAATGACAACAGTGTATTGCACTCCTGCAAATTTATTACGTAAAGTTCAATGCTGGTGCAAGGCTTGCATAATTCAGGTATTTATCAACTGGTATTCTGGGTAAAGAATGAATAGTTTGACCATATATTTGACAAGCTGCAGTACCTGTGGGGGCCGGAACGTTTAACAGGATACACACCAGAGATTGTGGCAGTTTTCAACTGATGGAAGCAACAGCCATCTTTAAAAGGAATGATTTGCCAACTCCTGCACCACCTGTTATAAATAGTCTTAATCGGGTTTTGTTTGGAACTAAAAATGATTGCATACAACAGCTAAAGCATTTTTTGACGGGGAGTTAACCTTTGCAACTAATCATGGAATTCACCATTGTCATGAGACATGCAGACATCTGGTGGTAGTGCACTGAAATCAAATCTTCCTCAATGATGGACCCATTTGTGGGAATATAAGGTGCTACTGGTTGAGATGTCCCCCACAAACACCAATGTCAACAGGCACACCATTTGCAATGTTTTGATCACCTAGCTCTGCTTCAGCAAACCGTATGCGACGGATACTGGTTTCCACTTGCGTTAAGAAAGAGATGTGAAGCTGCGTAATAAAATCTAACAATGCATGTTTAGCCATAAAAGCATCCTTGGCCGATGGATAGCTACCAACTATTTCAGTTTCATTCCTGTGTGGCAACAAAAGCATCAACAGTGATAGTAATCGTCACTGGAAACAGAATGAGCAGGAAAGCGTAAAACAACTGAGGAGTGCGTTTCCTCATCCATATGTTGTATGTTGGTAAAGTATTCTTTCAGATGATTTCCGTGTTTGTTTTTCAGATAGTACAGGGCATTTAATGTACCAAGCAGCAAGAAGTAATAAAAAAGAGACATGGTCTAAAGACAGAGGGCGATCTCTGTAGTAATCTAAAATGTTCGACATAAAGATATTGGTGTCAAAGTCATCCAAAGGCAGAAATTTCATTAAACCTCTTCAACATTTTGAAACGTTTATGCTGTGGCCAGGTATTTACATAAACTACTGTTTTTGATGACTGAATAAGCTTAAGATTGCTGAGCCTAAGCAGCTTCTTGAGCAGACACACGTCTATGTTTTAATTACACATATCCCTATGTTCCATAGGTGCTGAAAGGGCGGCATTGTTGGATTTTGCGAAAAAACTGTGTTTATCAAATTACTTAGAGCACATCGCAGTTCATCAGGCTCAGACTTACAAGGTAATGGCAAACGTAATAAGCTGCTCCGTCGGCGTCATTTTACCAACTGAATGTCCATATTTGCCCGCCAATGTCTTAAGATAGAGGCATTGTAAAGTTAATATACAATGAGTCTTTGGGTCGGAAAATTTCATCCGAAACTTACCCTTATTTTACAGCTTCATAATATGAGGAATTATATGTGTTTCTTTGCATTCCACGCTTGGGAAGCCAAAACGACATGGTGGCTTTGAGAGGAAGGCATACAGTGTTTTGAATGTAATGTGTTTGAATTTTAAGGACTAAATCATGAAGATGGGAATCTTGTTCAGAGTGAAGGACTGTGTGTGTGGATGGTTTGAAGAAATATATTTGTTTTAATTACTTCAGATGTGTTGAATTCACCTCCAAGTGGTAAATGTTGAATCCAAAGATAAATGATAATGTGGCGATCCTCAATTTGAAACTCGACACGCACAAAATAATCTTTCACCTGGCATAAAGGTTTGTCCGACCCTAGGTTACACATCTTTCAAAAGTGCTGCAAATCTTCTCTCAAAGTGTATAGCTGTCATCAATGGGTCAGCACGCATGCTTGAAAAAGGAACCCCTTGCAGCCTCATTATATATCGGGTTTCTAACAGCATTCCCAACTCTGGCCAATAGAGGTCATCTGCAGCCAAGGACTAAACACCTGAACATGGCTAAGAATATTGTATAAAACGTTACGGAAATAAACTACTGATGTTCCTCTTATATGTTTCATGAACATGAACAGGTTCTCCAAAATATCTGGATTACTGTGCCTGCTGCACTTGTCTCAGCAGTAGTAAGACCTGAATTTCCTGTGTTTGTGCAGCCTTTAGTCATTTTCATACATCCCAATTTCCTGTTTTAGAAGCATCTTATCATAGGAAACTCCAGCATGCTACAAATATATTAGGTCTTTTCACTAAAAACCCATACCTACTGTTACAAACGATGACGAAAGTAGAGAGATGGCTTTATAGATTTTGTACGATTATAGGTAAATCGAACCTCCCTTCGGAAACAGCCATGGAAAAGCTTTCTCTTCACCATACGTCATCTCATAAACAGACACTGGATTAGCATTATTACTGGGCAATGCAATATTGGGTCTGTCTCCCCATATCAACGTTTGCACAGTTGTTACCACTAAGAAAAAATCAACTGGAACTATTATGACCTGTTCAAAAAAATTAGCTGTATTTCTAAGATCTGCAATATCTTCAAGAAACTCCTACGTCTGTAGACCTATACTCGTTCAAATTGATCACTTCAAAATACCACTTCTTCTATACAAGCATTTGTATTCTTGTAACCAGAGACAACCCTATTATCTTAAATGGGTCTATTAGAAAATTCAGCCGACCCAATTGCTGACCCACTTACTCAAACCAAACTAAACACATTTCCATCAGCCCACGAAGCTCTCTAAAGTTGTCTCCCATGTCTCTAGGAAGGTCAATAATGTTTCTTTCAGCATATTGCCCTCCTGGAAGAATGACCATTGTCATACAGACTTGTATTTTAGCAAATAATTTTTTCAAAATTACTTAAACAAGATATTTCAAAAGGATATTACATCAATTGCAAGACCATTCAACCAAGGATCTTAAGGCATTTCATTCTTTGAGAATTTTTGTACGACATGTACAACACAGACTTGAAGTGAATCTATTCCGAGATCATCTAGCAAACCGTTACATATATCTGGGGCCATATGGTGAACGTGACTACTGAACAGGAATCGATCACAGCAGCAGCACCAATAACTAGGCTTATTTTGTATGCAATGCTCATATTCACGATTTACACAGCATGTCCATATTGGGGCATTTCTTAAAGGCTCTTCTGGACAGAGCAATTGTTATTCTGGCCGGTGGGAACAAACATATCAAATGCTGCTACAAAAGCATTTAATGGGCAAGCCATTATTGGTTCCTGATTTGCTTGGCTCTTTTCAGAAAGTATATACAGATGTCAAGCAGTCATTAACAGCTGTATGTATCCACCGTTTTTACCACGTTTTTAAATCCTTTGGGGTTTGACCAGCAAGTGCAACATAAGTGTGGTCAGTAACGCGCAAATAAAGCATCTATAGGTTTAACTGTAACCATTTCAATGTCATCGGACATGTGCTAACTGGTATTGCCTGCATCAGTATGATTAGTAAACTCAAAAGTTTCTGAGCTGATGGGGTATAACATTAACATGTGCATCTCCTAAAGACGCTGAAAATATAACATTACTGTCACGTCTTGACCGAAACAGGGAATATATTAAAAACTTGATTCTGGTACATGCGATTCAGGTATGCTGAAAGTGACAAAAAATGCTGCTACAGGGCAACAAAACACTTGAACTGTCTGGATCAACAAATCCATCAACATTGCGGGAGTGGGAATCAAATAATAATATGTTTTGAGGATCAATAAAAAAACTGCAACTGTATTTCCGCAAATGTACATATCAGCCACTGTGACTCAGAAAATGCATCATGTAAAGCATCATTCAGTAAAATACCTCCTGCTTCGGTTACAGCTGGAAGAGTGTTGCCTGCACCAAAAAGCATGTTTTCTAAAGTTTGTGTGTAAATAGTGCCAAATACATTTACCTCTGCAGATAGATCGTGATGGCTAAACAAAACATTTGCATCTCCATTAAACCTTTCATTGACGGTAGTTCGATAAACATATTCTTCTTCAAAAACAATGGTGTCAGGTGCTGGGAACTCCATGTCAGGATCTACATGAAAAGCGGCAACGATCAAGGACAACAAAAGCTGTGGCTGTACACTGTGTGCCAAACGATAAACTTAAACCCCATAAACACAGACTCCCTTGATGGATACCCCCTTGAACAGGACAATGACTTGATTGCCTAGACATGATACTGGCCAAAAAAAGTAGCAGGGAAGATGATTGCATAATTCCCCATGGAATAATGCAATGCAAGGTATGCAACCACATTTATGAACAAAACAACTTACAAAAGTAGATACCTGTATCAAACGTCTACTGTTGCCAGACATGAAAATAAAAATGCAAATACAGTCAGTTGGCCAGTTTCCGGATCACTAAGGGTAAAAGTTTCTACAGAGCTTTGGAAAATATATTTTCAAAAACATTTTATTCACAGGAGAAAAGAAATCCCCAGTCTTTTAAATCACCATATTTGTTTTGAAATAGCTGATAAAATAGTATTATACTGTTGGGTGACAGTGGTGTCACCGGCATATAGGTCAATTCGGATCAAATTGGTCTATCCCAGATCTTGTCAAAATAAAAACTAATATGCAAAAAGACACCTGTAAATAAAACCTGTTTTTTACATACAACAATATCATGACACATTGACATGTTGGGAATAGAAAAACATTTTCTTGTTTAAAAAATAATAATAAGCTTGTGTTGTGTCAGTGTTGTAGGAATTCCGGATCAGATAGATTGACAGAATGAAATTTCTTCACATTCAGCGATCTGCAAAAAATATAATTTGGTATTTTATTCGCTTCATTGCAGCAAATATTCTTACCAGGGCTAAATGATTATCTCAGCCAATGAAATGTACACAATGATGTGATCTTGAACTCCTATGATCTGAAACTGCCTTAACAGCTGTAGGAGAACAGTCATATGATCATGTCATTAATTGTCAACTGTAGTCAAATAATTAGACTGAAAAGATTGTCATTTTATTTCAAGCATTCAATATTCTGACAGTTTACATCTTTTACTATCAAGCCTTTTTCGACGTCTAAAGAGTTTAGTATCAAAATGGTGCTTATAACTTTCATTTATCAAACAAAAGCGGTTCCATTTATACCCATGAAATAAAAATTATTTTCACTTCAACTAAAATAAGCGAAAATGATTTATAATCCATTATTACCACGAAATGTCACTGTTCCTTTGTCATCGGTGTTTATATACTTTTGCCACCATCTTGTTTCGGGCCATGAGAAACTTGATCAGCGTCAGACCAAAAATATTTCCCTCAAATGTCATCATTTGTAAATCGAGTTATTTCATAATAATTGTACATTTTCTAAATTAAGATATTAAATAAATCAAATAAAGATGGATAAGTATTGATAAATTTTTATTTCTCTGTACGGGATAAAGGATTAATTTCGTCGAAATGTTTCTGATATGCAAATTATATTTATACCAGGAATACCCTTGGTTATTACCGTGCCTCTATTCAAAAGCTTTAACGGGCTGCATACTGGATTTTTTTAATTAAATCGGATTATTAACTACAATTAGGGGTAAATAATGGTATTAATTGCTGTCTAAAAGATTATTATTTTTATCATCATTATTATTTTTCTTCACGCTTGGTGTAAATATTTCGGTTACTTTTGTCAGAAAACCTTTAGATCAAAATCGGGATCTAAACTATATTTTCTCTTGTAATATACGTTATTCCAGTTTAGCGTTAAGACCTGACATAACATGAAAAATAAAAAATATAAAATATCAATTAAAAATGAACTTAAAAAGTGATATGAGTTATGTCAGGTCTTACATTTAGGATATTGGCAACTGCACGATAGTTGTTAGAAAACAACAATGTTCAAAACAATGTCATAGAATACTGGTCAAATTACTTACTCAATAAATTAAACATCAACATACATGTCGGAAACTTCAGATGGGTTGAACATAAAAGTTATCACGCTGTCCCAAACGTTCTAATATTTCGACTGGTAGAGCATAAGAACTGAACATGACACTAGAATGTTTAAAAATAGCTCGCAATAATTGGTAAAACCTTGGACAGCGCCACCTGCCCGGTGTAGCATATATACACTGTTATGTGGATAAATTCGCGCCAAAGTCACCTGGTCTATTATTTATTTTACGTCTTGAAGAACTTCAATTTATACGCATTAATAACATACATCAAAATGACGGTCGGCAAAAAGTTAGTTATATAATCCTATAAAACTCCGTAACTGAGTAAAAGTCTTCACAATCGTCCACTTATTTGTCAATTTATAAGTAAGTCATCACTTTGGGTGACTTGCTAAAACTTAGTTTAGTCTACAATATCAAACAGCGCATGTGAATTAACACTCAAAATGAATTATTAAAAAACATAATAAATTGTTGGTAATAACTAGCATTCTTTGCAGAATCCACTTTCCAAACAGCTGACGTGATGTGTAAAGCAGAACGACATAATTTTTAATAAGGGATGCCTGAATAACTGAAGGCTGAAAGGATCAAATCCGATTCAAGTGCAAATACGAAGAATTATGACTCGAAAGGGAAAAAATGGTCAAATCGAATCCATGGCACATTCTTAAGCCACTACTATTGCCCGGCCCTGATGGGCCGTGCAATCAAGAAACACAAACCTATTCAAAACACCGTTGTGATTCTACATGATTTCTATGCAAACTTTTTACCTGTGAAATATGCTTCCAGGGGCTAGGATTAGATTACGTATTACAATTATTGGGATTAATTACATAACCAACAAAATGCCATATTGGGCGAAACGACTTTTACTTTATGGAAGCCGATGATAGCCTAGTTTTCTTCAAACTTTCTATGAGGTTTATATTTCCTTAAAATGATTAGAAATGATTTAGAGATATATATTTTAAAAATTCTTTCAATATCAGAACCAAAGTTACATAAAAAACACAACTGGGGTGAATGCATGCACCTAATAATAGTGCATAGATCATGTTCTATATTGCGGATAAATCACAGCTTTCAGTCTAACAGAACAGTGATTTGCTGAGGAGCAGGAGTAGGGGACATGTAAGTTAATAGTTCCATCAAGTGTTCCGACTTGTTCCTGGCCTGTTGGTGTGATAATGCTGCGCGATTTAGGATTATATTGAACGTATTTATTTCATGGCTAGTGCCCTGAGCAGGCTGAAGGACGGTTTGCACTTTATTTCTGGATTTGAGCTGAAATTAATTAGAACAGAAAAGAAATTAAGATTATCTTGATCAGTGTATTAAACAACAAAGATAAATGCGAGACCATTCCTTATATTTTCCTCCAACATAACAAGGTAGTTCATTACGGATCTAATATTTTCGTTCCTTCTTATTTTTATGACACATCTAATGGAGTTTACATAATCCCAAGGTTTTGGAACCAGGTGCTAAATGGAGAAATGGTTTGCCAATTATTTATTCCATTAAAACACCATCCACAGCTATTGTTTTGTAACTCCCTATTTTCTTCCCCCTAGTGCCATTTACACCAGTGTTAAGGTAAATCACTTATTTCTGTAACAATCTTTCTATTAACTTTTATGGATAGACAACTTTAAGCACGCTATTTTTTCCGAGAAAAATCTTGAAAATAAGAAAAATTGTCCCAGGTGCTTGAACTAGTCGCATAGTAACAGTTTGACGGCGGTCATGAGGATGTGGTGGTAGGACGGCCTTTCTGCCTGTATAACTCACGCCAGCCACAGGTTTTGTATGTAATCTGAAGTGTTGCATATCAAATAATCAATGAATCAAAGGTCTGGCAAGACACAGTCAGTAAAAAGAGCACCTCAACAGATTTGCACCGCATTCTGATTATAAGCAAGGTAAAGATGAACAAATGCACTATGCCCACTTGAAACAGATGAAAAGCTAGATGCAAGCAGACCTGCAGACTATGCATGGTATGGTCTGCACACGTACAGAGTATGCATGGTATAGTCTGCAGACCTGCAAGTATGCATGGTATAGTCTGCAGACCTGCAGACTATGCATGAAAGTAGTCTGCGGGCATGCAGATTATGCATGGTATAGTCTGCAGAGGGAATGCATGGTATAGTCTGCAGGTATACATTGTATTTTCTGCAGTATATTTGACAGTTCCTGTAGTTTGTGTAAAATTGTATCACAGTCTTTAATTGCATGCTTGGTATATAGGGTCTGCACAGCTGTGTTAATTCAATGCAAAGGTGTTGTTACTCTTTCTGCAATTATTTTATTGCTTTTCTCTGTAAGTGTATAACAACTGCTGTTACAGTAATAATTTCTTTATTTCCCCGAAGTTAACAGTGTAGGTTATACAAAAGTGGCAAATAGCAGATACCCCGTGGAGCCTCTTATTCAATAATTCATTCTAGTGTATGTAGACAAAATAAGACCAAAAATACAGAATTTTCAAGTAATCTAAGAGATAAAGCTGTAAACCAAACCTTGCAATTTTTTTGCAAACTACGACAGACCTAACACATGTTTTTGGCGATAGTGTACCTGTATTTGGTGTGCGTTCAATTATTTAAAGTACACAATTATACATGTATCTTCTGTTCGATTCACAGTATGATTTTATCCAAAGGAAAACATCCGACTCAAAGAGTTTATGAAGATCCAATAGAAAATGCTACCTCTGTTGCATGATAAATATGGTTTTTCTTTGATTATACCTTGTGACATTTCAAACCCAAAATGACCATATTCAAACTCAACCTAGAATTTCTTTAAGACAATCATTCTGACCAAGTTTCATAAAGATTTTATGAAACATAGGCCATGATGGCCCTTAATCGCTCACCAGGGACATACCCCTTGACAATATTTGACAAGTTCAGCCCTAAACTAAATATCATTAACACAAACATTCTGTTTGACCCATGCTGCTGACCAAATTTACCTTGAGGATGGGTTGTAAATGTCATATGTGTGGCACATCTGTAAGAATTTTTAATCTGGCAGACCTAGTTTCTGACCCGAGATGAACCACATTCAACCTTGATGCCCAGTTGTATTAAGATAACAAGTATGTCCAAGTTCATGAAGATTCAATGCATTCACAAGAAGTGGTTGCTGTGACCTAAAGTTTGAACCCAGATGACCAATATACAGACTCTATCTAGAAGATACACCAAGATAGCCATTCTGACCCAAGTTTTATAAAATCCAAAGACATATGCAACCTATTGCCATTCACAGGGGTTTCTATGATTTGGCCCCTTGACTTGTTCTTTGGCCCAGATGATCCATGTGAATGTGGCCTTGAACTATTAAGGCAGTCATTCTGACGAAGTTTCATGAAGATCAATTAAAATGCAATCTCTAATTGCATACAAGGATTTTCAATGAGATTTTACCCCATGACAAAGTTTTCGACTAAATGACCCATACTTAATTCGAAAATTCCAGACAGAAAAAAGATAAATGCAACCTCCTTGCATACACATGTAGTGACAAGGAGTTTTCTTTGATGTGACCCCGTGACAGTTTTTGACCCAGATGATCCTGTTCAGACTCAAAAGAATTTCATCAAGGCTGTCCATTCTATTAAGTTTACCTAGATCCAATGAAAATAAGCGGAATTCTATTGCATACACAAGGTCAAGTGTAGACAGACAGACGGAAGACTGACATCAGGTGATCACAATAAACCATGAGCATTTTTAGCTAGAAAAAAAAACTATGTCAACATCATTATCTAAAGAAGACTTCTACATCATAATCACTTAATACTTAATTGACCTTCTTGACAGAAATTGTGGACTATCAGGCTCTTGTAAAATAAACTCATTGGGTAATTTAAGAACAAGAGAGGGCCATGGTGGCACTATATCGCTCATCCTGAGTTCTAATGCCCTTGCTGCTAAGAAAGTCAATGGTTGCTTGAGAGGTTAGTGGTTGCCATAGGGAACTCGTGTTAGGTTCTGCTCTAAGTAAAGTAGGGACCCCCTCACACACACAGGCGTGGTCAATTTTGATCCAAGGGCTTGATTTGAACAAACTAAATAGAGGAACATTAATTGTTGACTTACATAGACAGAGTTCTGCATGGGAATGGAATTCTTTGAACGGCTTTGGTAGGCTTCAGGCAAAGGAACATCCCACCGCCAGTTCATCAACATTTGGTATTCAGAGGAGATGTCGACGGACGACGGACAATTATTCATCGTTAAGCTCAACTTGGCACAAGTAATTAAATCAAAACAGGGAGATGAATTTCACACCCTCATTAGACTAGAAAAAAATCAAACACTTTCAATCAATTTAAACCCACATGACAAACAAAACCTGATCATATATATTAAACTAAAAGGTAGTCCAATCAGATTTTGTATGTTACAGATTTGAAACTTAAAAACATCTGGCCGAGTGCATAAGAAAGGCGTAGATTTTGCGCTGTCCGTAAACGGTCTGCGCTTCAGCGTAACTAATCCCTGTCGTACAACGGGATTTTAAAGGCGAGGTGCATAAAGCAGGTATCACGTCGTTGTAGATACGCGGAGTTGACTTCTGTCTTAATTATTTTACCACATATTTCTCGTGCCAAAATCATTGTATTTCTTGTTTCAATGCATGAGATTTTATATGCATATGTTAAGATAATCTGTTTTAAATAATGGGAACATATACAAAGGGAAATATAACACTTTTTACAAAAAAAGTATTTCTAAAATTTAAAAATTGCCTGTTTTGTATGAATACGAAATATCAACATGTCTAGGTATAACAGGGACTCTTAGGTTAAAATGAACTCTATGAAATAGTTGCAACATGTAACTAAAAGTAGATCTGAATCTTCACTATTCAAATGAGAATATCTATTTTAATAGTCTGTATAAAGAAGAAAGATTATACTTTCAGATGTTACAACGTTTTATAGTTGAACTATAACATATATTGCGTCTAGTTAACCAAAAGGATTTCATAAGCAAGTTGACAAAGAAAACCCTATACAAGGTTTCGCTGTAATTTTATTTTAAGAAGTATATGGGAAAGGGTATTTAGAAATCAGTTTCTGGCAGTTGTTTGGCTTGGCAGTCGGTCTGTCATGTTTGTTTCACAACTATGTAAACTGTACCTTGAGACTCGAACTGCTTCAAACGTTTTTAACAGATCAAACCAGTACATGTAAATATCATGCTTAATCAGTACAAACCTGTAGTTATTAAAAGTCCTATGAGTTGATCAGGTGAAGTTACTAGTACTAAGAGAACTTCATGGAAGACAGAAGACGAATTTAAGCCGAATGTTACCTTACCTCGAACCAGGCAGATGAAACAGAGGTTCCGTATATCATCTTGATATCTTAAAATTGCATTAAACAGGTAGTTCCCAGAAATATCACTTGAAACGCTTCATATTACGGAAACAGACGAATAAACAGATGGACACCAAGACAAACCATATGCTCAACAGGCTATTACCAAAAATATTGCCTTTACTGATATTTGACATGATAAAGTAATAAAAAAATCAAGTACGCTTTATGTAATTCACGCCTCTCACTGTAGTCGTGACTTTCGTACTGAATTCTACTTGACTTTTACCGCCGCATCTCGTTTATGCACTCGGATTAAATTTTAGACCGCTACAAACCGAGTAGTTCAAGAATATCGCCCGAAACGCTATATTACGAACAGACGAACGAAACAGATGAACACCCCAAGACAAAACCATATATCTCAACAGACTATTACACCCAAAACATTGCGCTTCTTGATGTTTGATATGATAATGTAATATACAAATTCAGCTTTACGCTGTAATTACGCCTACTCCATAACTGATCGTGACTTTCGTGCTGAATTTTACTACCGCAGCATACGCGCTACGTCTCGTTTAATATGCCTCCGATTAAATTTTGCGACCGTTATCTACATCTAGATAAGCCCGGACGCGGAACTACGACCACTTTTAATAGTACTCGGCCTGATCAATTACACTCATTATGTTCCTTAGCGCTTAAATCAGTAGGATTTTCACTGCAGGTATTTTTAAAATTTTGATTTTCTCTAGAATGAAAAAAGTTATTTTATCATAAGTGCAAATTTAGTACACATACTTTTTTACTTACACAAAAGGAAAAGATATAAATATAAAACCTATTGTATTATGGTTGTAAAATGTTTGCAGTAAAAATTATATAATTATTTAGATAGATTCATTAGAAATGCAAGTTTGAAAAATATTATTACCTCAATACCTACTCTTGGTTGCACACTTGCCCAAAATAGATTGGAAATAAATAGATTCAGAAGCTACGTAGTTTTAAAACTGCCTTTTGGTTCAGAATGTTAAAATATTTGTATATCTATCCGTGTAAATGTAAAGTAAGAAATTATATTGAAATAAAAAAGAAATAATCAACTTTTTAGTACTCAAATTAATAAGGTAGGTAATATATAAAATTTTATAAAAATGAATAAAATGTAAATTTCAAGACAGGGATCTAACTCTATGTAATACAGGTCTTCATGTTTCACTTAGATAAATCTCTAACAGAATATACAAAAAAGTAAAAATTATCATCAAATGTTGCTTAAATATGATTGACCACCTTAACGGTTAGCTAAAAACGACTTACCATCGATGAAATACAAGTAGTTACGCCATAAGAGCAATATGACTCATTGATATATAATGGTCAATCACTAATACATTTATGATTAAATAATAATGAACTAATTCACTTGGAAACAAACTAAATTTATATCAATATCCGTATTTCTCAGCAACATAAATTTGAATACATTTATGCTAAAAAAATTTAAAATGCATAAAAAGTTCTAGGGTCGGGGCAAAAAAATAGGGTAAGTCGGGAACCTGAAACAAACATATTTTTTTTACGCCTAAGTAGACTCTCGGTAGACCACATAATACCGTTTCTGTGATAAATTGATTCTTTTAGAGTAAGACTGTGTACATGTTTGTATATCTTTTCTTGCAGACTTCAAGTCTGATGACTTACAACACCGAACTGGCCGTCATTCTTTGAAACCACAAGATCAGAGGAAACACAGATGCCAGTTTTGCTCGAAACGATTTTTCAGCATCTCCGATTGCAGACGTCATGAGCGCATTCATACAGGTGAAAAACCTTTCAGATGCGACATTTGCGGCCGGAGCTTTAACCAAAAGTCTAACATGGAGAATCACAGGATGCAGCAGCACTTTCAGCATATATTCGGGAAGGACCCAGACTTGTTTTGACATTTTCATGCAGAAATCATGTTGCAACTATTTTTAAAGGAGGCGTCGTAAGAAAGAAGATAACAGAGTATCTGTGTTTTGATGTAGCTCTATATACCAGCCTTGTTTGGAAGTACGCATGGTAGAACAAGTGAAGTACATAAGTTGCTAGCGAACAGCTTCTAAACTTTGTGAGAATTTAAGAACATTTAGCTGCGTACAGTGAACTATCAGATAGCGTGAATATAAATTTAGTTTTGATATGTTTAGGGCTCATGTAGTGTTATTAAACTCGGGAGCCATGCAATTATGTTGTTATAGTTATGTTTCTTTTGACTCTGATTTGCCCTGTACAAGAGAAACAGTTGCAGCGTAGTACCAGTTCCTCCAAGTTGGACAGTTTCACTTTGGACTATTGTTATATTTATCTTATACAAAACTTTGGTGACGAACTGGCAACATAAATCCTTAGTGACGAAACGGGAGGTCGACGAAACCACTGTAATTCGGTCGAGGGGAATTACAGTGGTTTCGTCGACCTCCCGTTTCGCTAAAATACGTTTAGGTATGATACTGTTGATTGTCACATTACGAGTAATACTTGTGTGACCATAATAAGACCAAGAACAGTTTTTCTAGGATGAAAAATACATAATTTTATGATTGTAACACAAAGCTTACACATGTGATATACTCGTAGTATAGCACTCGGCACTCAGTAGAAATTTCAAAAGACCTTGATACATACCAAACTTCTCTTCTAACGCCGCCTGTCGTTTTCCTTCTGTATTTAATGGCAGTGGCTAGAGTTACAGTTCCGTAACTGACCTCCGAGTCTACATTTACGGAAGTTCCGTATCTTAATAAAATCCTATCAGGATTGGCTAGAGTTACGCAAGTTTGTAATGGTATATACATTGCTTGAATATATGCGTGTTAATGTGTTGTAACCTTAATTATTTTACCACTACTCGTGAATAAACTTATCTGTCGTAAATACGGCAGTTTTACAGGCGCCATTTTGGTAATACTTTATAAATTGCTTATATCGGAACTATCATTGTCATCTTAATAATGTATATAATTATATACATTGTTACATGTTCTGTTTACAAACAAAGATAATACAGCAATAGTAAGATAAAGACTATAAGATATTAGAATTCTAAGAGAACAAAAAGTGTGATCAACAAACGAAATAAAGATTAATTTTTAAATTTAACAGCTGTACTTTCGATCATAATACAATAAAATCTTTTTAGCCACGATTTAAGTGCGTTCTCGTGGTATGGCTTGGATATAGTTGAACAATTCAATACAAAAACAACATATATCAATAACATGTTTCACTTAACTTCTATCATGCGTTGCAAAAACTGTGACAATTGTACGCTCAAACAAAGACAAATATAACAACGATATTTCCGTAATAAAATAGCAATGTATTACGTATAAATACCAAAATGGCGGCTATGGAATTCCTACATTTACAGTTTGGATCATTCACTATTACTGGTGAAATATTTAAGTTTACAATTAATTACTATATACATTTAAAGCAACATACATATGCCTTTATAAACTTCCGTAGCTGTAGTCAATCCTAATAGGATTTTCTAGAGATACGGAACTTCCGTAACTACTGACCCTTATGGTACCGGAACTTTAACCACTGCCTTATTTAATTACCAACCTTTCTAATATCTGCCAGCTTATTAGCTCGTCTTATTTTTGAAAAAAAAATGACGAGCTATTGTCGTCACTTGATAGTTGTCGTCGTTGGTTAAATTTAGCTTTTAGGTCACTAATATGGAAACTATCAGAGCTATCACTTTGAAACTTGGGGAAACTTTTTAATCTTATACCCTTCTTAGTTATCAATGCACGATAATATCTTGCATGTATTAAGACACTGGGTAGATACTTCCGTTACATGAAGTTCAAAATGATCGAGTGGTACAAATCATATGGAAAAGAATTCTAATTTAACGTTAAAACCTCCGTAGACTTAAAAAGGGATATTGCCTTTATGCTCTTCCTTAGAAAAAAACCCTTTTAAAATTCTCATCCGTATAAAATTTGTATCATTCGATCATTTTGAAATTCATATAACGGAATATCTACCCAGTGTCTTTATATATACAAGACATGATAGCTTTCGCGCGCAAATATCTACAAATAAGCTGGTAGATAGTGGGAGGTTTGATAATAAAATAAAGAAGGAAAAAGGCAAGTGGTGCGTTAGAAGTCTCGTTTAGTGTATATTCTGTCTGCAGAAAAATATATACCCTTGTAACATAAATTGTGTCCACATACAATTGATTTATTTTATACGAACACATGATACAGGCGTTCTTAAAACACCGGGAACAAGCGTGTGACAAGGATATGGTGAAAATGGCAAACTTACTTAAAAATGTCTTCTCTTCTAAGCCTTCTAATTCTTCACCCTCAGCTAAAGCTCAATTACTGTTTATTGTAATAGGGAGCTCCTATAGGTAATTGTCAAATGCTTAAGTAAATGTCCGAGTTTAAACTAGAACTAACACAATATTTCATTATTTGAAAGACATCATGCATACATTTTCCTGATTAAAGAAAGCCTGCATCCTTTCCCAGTATTCTGAAGTTTCTGCTTATAAAGGTTTTTAGTGTTTCTTTCCTGCATCATACGTACATTGTATATCATTTCAATTTAATGGTAAGTAATGTCCCAATCAACAATCAGTTACATTTTGGCTATTGTATTTTTCTTTTCCATTTATCATGCCGAGACTGTGACCAAGTTTTACACAAACTAACTCGAATAAAAAATCTGAGGCTACGTGGAAAAACTAAAATGACCATATTGTTATACATGTACTATTTTGTTTGATTGTGAAAGTTGTTGCCTGGATGATTAGTTTTTACATAGCAAGATGTGCAGTCATATTGAGCTGTGTGTATTTATTACAGCATTGTTTTGCGAAATGTTGTTAAAGCATGGCGGTGTAATGGTTGTAAATTGTTA
>JAFMSR010000194.1:0-74584 GCA_022818135.1 Saxidomus purpurata | reverse complement strand
CGCGGGGGAAAAACCCCACCCCAAGGGGGCGCGGGGGGGGCCCCCTTGGGGGGGGTGGGGGGAAAAACCCCCCTGGGGAGCCTTATATAAATCGTTGGTTAAAATGTAAATCAGACTTAAGTCCACAAAACAAATGTTTGCTTACATTACTACAGTGTTACTTATTTTGATTTGATGATATATCGGGCCGACCACTTATATTCTAAAGTTTAAAAAGAAAAAAAAACACCAAGTTTGTTTAAGATATGTTGCAAATAACACAATTTGACGAAATAAAAATGTAAATTATTGTTGTTGGAAGACATGTTCAGTATAACTTCATTATATCTCCAAACTTTCTAAAACACATTTACACATATGCGCAACTCACAGACACATGCGACAAATGGTAAGGAATAACATTTTGTTGTACCTTTCATTTGTGTAACATGTATGATTTGAGTTGATTAGTTCTTTCTATAACAAGTTGTGCAAGTTATTTCTTTAAATATATCAGTAATTAAAGGGAGACAAGTGCAAAGAGTAAAGAGTAAATCATCAGTGCACGATTGACTCAACTAAGCACTACGTTTGGTTTGCTAGGGTCTAATTCTAACATTTATGTCAACATTCTATTATGCAATGTATAATACGCTAACTAAATTTCGGAATAAGAAGGATTTTACCGCTGGTCTCACTACCTTTAAGCTGCAATCATAGCAAAACAACTATAAGATTGAATTCACTAAGTTTGGAAATTATTGAGAAAATGAAATTTCGATATTAGAACAAAGTCAGCCAATTATTGTACCATACATTGCTTTAATGTTTACTTTTTGCAGTATCAACTTACATATCGTTTCATTTTGGTGAGCGTATTAACATCTTTACCGTACATATCTTAAAGTGCATAGTTGTAATATAAAGAACACACTAAAAAAAGATGGATTGCTGACAACGGGCATTTACACATGTGTGAAGAAATGACAAATATATTGATAGTTTGTGGTTTTACGGTTTTCTTCTTGGTACGAATTTAAATAATAATATTCTATTTAGTTTCTTTTTTGCAGGATCATGTACGAGGGGTGTTCAAGGCTGTTTCTATCACTATGAAGTAGGCTGAAGCAGCAAGATGAATAATCACACATGTCAATCTTCATGTCTTCATTGGTAAAAAGTCATCTTTTCTCCTAATATAGATTTATATAATACAAACTGTACAACCGTTTATACTTAACAAAAATATCTCCGTAACTGATACTTACTGAGACTGTTTGTAATAAATTACATTCAAAATTTGTCATCTTGAAGCAAAAAGTCATACCACGGAGGTTATTTTTTTGAATATCACTTTTCGGTATTTTCAAGTGACAAATAACAGTTTTCATTAATCATTCAAAGTACCTTTTTCATCAAAGAGTGAAAACATATAACTGCACTTCTTAATGCTTTGGCGCACAAAAAGTGGCAAATGCACTGAAGATCTTCAAATATGCATTAAATGAGCTGATACAAAAAGTATCTGCACTTACCATACGTTTAAAAAAAAGATTTTAAAGGAAGCTGTCAACATTTTGTGTATTGTAAATTCTTAATTCTTTTGTTTCAGTTTAGGAGCTATTAATTTGATGACAACATAATGAAATGATAAATGTTAACATGACCTCTTCATACATGTGTTGCTTATTGGTCTTGATGTAAAATATCTACCAAGTAAGGGTAAATCACTTATGACGCAAGGGCCTGTTTTAGGCTGATGAATACTACGTTACTTGTCAAGGGTCAATGTTTGGGCTATTCTACATTACGGGCGTTACGGGCTAAATTAAACTAGCAAGAATACACATGTCTTCAATTTTGTAAATTAAACATGTATAAGTGGCGAACCCAATATCTGGTGTACTATCTTCGAGAAGATTGCATAATTTAAAAAGGAAGTCACACCTATACTGGATGAATGCACATTTCTTCTCTTAATAATGCTATTGACAAGTTACTAGAGTAGAGAGCCACGATTCTTATACGACCTGCAACTATTCCTACATAGAGAAATAGAATATATGAACAATATTTTATTAATTCACTATGCAATACATCACGTTTCTTTGGGCAACACATGCGATAAGTGACGCATAACGTCAACATATTTTCCGTGGTGTTTATAAGTTACAATATAAGTTTGCTATGCAATGACAACAGTATGGGCTAGTTTTAGTAGACGCATTTAAACTCCAGGCAGTGATTTAATGCACTTAACTTTATAGTTAGGAGGTAATCATTTCTGATTGCATATTCATCAATGGTAGTCCTAATCTTATTTTTTCCTTTGTCAATTTGTTTTCTTTTATTCAATAGCCCGATGATAATGAAAATCTAAGAGATTTTTGCTACATAGTTTGAATACCAGTTTATTTGTTTGTCACTCTCTCTCTGTCGGTCATATTACCAGTATTCAATGTTAAATAGCTATATGTTTCATTGTGAAAAAAATACACCTTAGATTGCATTGTCTCATTGAAAGAATCATTTGGCGTTTTCAAACCATAGGCACTTAGAAGTATAATATATATAGTCGTATAATAGAAATTAGATTATATGTTACAAAATATAAAGAATATAAGCTGATACGATTTCTTACTGCAAGACAATAGGTACTGCAAGGCCAGGATTTGAACCTAGAACCTCCCCAAATACAAAATGGGTTCAGTTTTGGGTTGCTCTGCCTATTGAGCTACCTAGCAGACCGATTTGCCAATACAGTATGTATAGTACATGCAAGAGTAATAATGAACATTATATATATCAATTAGCTGGCGTCACCAGGAAAAACATGAAACAAGCAGTGAATTAGACATGGATTTACGAATGACTAACTGTCGTAATGATAAACAGTGTTATTTGGAGAAAGATTTCGTTCTAAAAAACAGTTGCTAATTGTAGGAATCAAAGTAAGTATTTTGCTGGCGGTTCCTATCATAAACTTAGCCTGTACATGACTTAATGATATTATTTTTGTTTATAATGAGATCCGGTAGGAAGAGGTGTAAATATTGTAGTTAAAATAATAATAATAATACTAATAATAGAAGGTGATAAAAGGTACATATGAATCAACATTCAAAACAACTTATTTTCATATGGCCTTCATAACAAGAAAAAAAGGGAAAAGAAAAGGGAAACAAACATAACAACAACATAAACCACACAAACATCACAAATCATACACACTAAATAATTATACTAATCCAAATGACATATTAGATACGTTTATATAATAAGCATCATTCCCTCTACGACAGACACTCAAATGCAAATAATATTATGAATTATATAATTAATCTAATGTCATTACTTAGATACTAAAATAACCAGTGCAAAGTTTTATATGTATGTAATTTCTAAGTTAAAATGTTGCCGGTACCGAAAAGTGTTGTCTCAAAAACAATCCTTTTGTTTGCTAATTTAAAGGTGCCTAAAGGTCGGTAGTACTATATTCAAACTATAATTTATTATATTATTTGGCTTGATTTCAGAACGAAAAATATGAAGCCGGCTATTGCAACCTAATGACAATCGACATATACCGGCATTATTGAGTCTAGGCATACACATTTCAACAATTATCTTCTGTTCTCTCGTTCGTATAGAAGCAACAGATAACAAGCATATAGATAAAACTTTAATCTCTAAAGCATTTCAATGTTTGCATCAACATATAAACGGATATAATGCTTTATTCTTCTCATGTTACATCATTTTTTAAACTCTTGGCTTACCCCAAACATGTATTCACTTTGCATCTCTTATTTTGCCAAGCTGATAAAACGGTGCACGTTTCATAGTTGTAATGAAAATATTAGCATGTGATGTTAGCATTCTTGCTCTTGATTGTAAACCAAATCTATGTCCGAAAGAACACTGTTTGATATCTATTTGAATTTGATAATTCATTGGGGCGGATTATTTAAAGTTTGATACAGAGAAGAATACATGTTCATAATGATTTTCTAAAGCTCATCAATATAACTAAAACTATGAAAAATATAAATACATTGATTTCCAAATAGCTTTTTGTTAAATTTTAATTCTTAAACACTAAATTGAAATGCGCTTTGTGTGTTTTAGATATTTTTAGATGGGAAACAGGAGATCAGCTCAAAATATGTGTCAACAAAACGTTTAGTAAATAAGGATTTTGATCAACTGGTAATATATTCTTAATGGATACATTTTGATGCGTAATACCGTAACTGGTTCTATGCCTCTAAAACAGTAGATTCATTTTAACATTGTATAATTTTTCTTACATTCAACAACAAATACACCATCTTTTAATAGATTCAACTCAGTAAATGTATTCTTTGAAGAAGTAACATAATTATTGTTTAAATTATCTGAATTAAGAGGCGTATGTATATTTTTATTTAACGGATACCTTTGGAAATGACCCGATATCATCCTTATTAGTGAATAATAATACAGAGTAAATCCATACTTCAATATAGATTTAAACTATTACCTAGACCGCAGCTCTATCATTATTTAATCAAGAAATCCACATCAAATATAACATTTTAAAACAAACTGAAATATTTCTCATTTTCACGGGCATTGTTATTTAGAGGAAACCAAAGGAATGAAGGAAGTATCAATGTGTCTAAGCAATAGTTTGATGATGGTAACTTATTTTAGGTATATCTATCTATATCTGTATCAATCTGGCTATTATGTCTCAATTATTTCGCAAATATTATGGGCAGGGTGTACGCCGGGTGATAATGATAGTAAAAATAAAGTAACTACAAGATAGATCTTCCACTTAAAGGAATCAATATTGTTTAAATCGTTAAAAGAATAAAATAATATAAGCTGCTGTATAGTTAATAACTGAGCTAGGCCACTGCCTGCAAGGTTCTACAGAATATTTCGTTTGCGTTAGCTTATTTTGACTGAACGCATTTGAACAGCTAGTTTGAGAACTGAAACTTTATTGTTTATAAGGCTGGAAATAAATGAGCATTGATAAACAGGATACATCTCTCTCTGTCTCATATACATAATTATATCTGAATAACATCTGAAATGAATTCAATAAAGAAAGACAAAATGTGTTAACGAATAAAATATCATATACTTACAATAGTATTGCACCACATTCCTATCCTCATATGTTTAACTTCACAAATAAAATCATGTCCATGATATTTAAAACTAGTAAAATTAAAATTTCAAATGTCCACAGCGGTTTGCTTGTGTTTAATATGTTTTCTTAAATAGTACATGATGGGACTGATGAGATGTTACTCGACAGTAATTTTCAGCACAAATGGATTTTATTTCATTTAACGTGTTGCATTCAACTGCGAAGTTTATAATTACCAATTATGTTAGGGCACGCTAGCTGATTGCCTGACCGTAATTATTGTCAATCGATCAACGTAAATCGGGATAGTGAAATACATCAAATACCTTACAACTACTAAACGCTTTACACAAACAGGGGCATTTTGTTTACACAGTTTAATTAGATTTTGTGTTTCACTCATTACATTTGGAAAAATCATTTATTCCACTTTTGTATCTTATGCCCATGTCTATCTTTATAGAAATTAGGAATAGCTTCATCACATCATTTAAACGCGAAGTTAACTGTTGCCGTAAGATATGCTACCTTTTTTTGCAGCCTCTGAAGATGCAAACGCGTCTTTTTCAGTATAATACCGTTACTTGTTTCGTGATCTATAACCCCCCTACTTGTGAACCTTACAAGAAGGATTTGAATAAAAACATCAATTTACAATGAAACTATTGATTTCATTTACCTCGGCATTTAGATTCTAAATTCTTAAAAAACAGAAGAAATCTTGCTTGATCAAAACCATTGTTTAACATCATATAAAAGTTATATATTTACCTGTGATGACTACGTTTAAGTCCAAGGATCCCAATTACAAGTAGTTCTTATTTCACCAAGAAAGGTGTCTTACCGGCGGAAATGACCTTTATTTGTAACTAAAAGATTAATAACTTAACTTTTTAAACAATGTAGATGCAAGAAATAAAGAGCAGTATTTTGTTCAAAGATATTGCTAAAAAGGGCTTCCTGGCAACTCTTGTTCGTGAAAAATCGCATTGAATACAAACTAAATGAATATGTCATGGTTATAACATTTTCCTATCAGTATATTAATGTTAAACTATCAGTAAATTAAAAAAGTTCCTGATATACAAATGCTCTATAACGGTACATATATAAGCAACAAGCTATTGCAAAAGTATGGCCTTACACCAAATCAAAGACTACAGTCAGCACATGAATCTATTTTTGCTTTTTTGTATTATATTGTAAAATAATGATATAGAAATTTTTCCAAGTAGCCGTTGATACAAGATAACAATCTGGGGTCCCGGTGTTGCGCTCTGGGTAAAAATAACCACACCAAATTTCTTGAAATTGACGATAGAATATTTGAAACATTTTCAACTTCAAGAGGCATGTTGCAGTTGTTAGTAGCAGCTTTAACACGCATCTGAAGGGTTAATATATGCACGTATTCCTCTTTTCTGGCACAGAAAGGGTACACTCAAACTTTGTTCCATCATTTCTATTTACTCACGACTTTACGTACTTTTGTTAACATGTAATTTCTCAGATGAATTTACTTATACTGACACATTATGAAGTTTCATACTTTCTTTCTCTAACACTCCAAATCATTTATCGATGCAATGATTTGTTCAATTATGTTCCCTCATAGAGCTGTTTGTTTGTAAAAAACGGCACATATACACATGTTATGTATCTTAGAGACCGCTATTTAGACATTATATATACATCAGATGTTCTCTCTAGAAATGTTCAAGCTACTTATTTATTGTCGTTTTATTTCAAATAGTTACATTAGTGCTTCTTAATAAATATTTCAATATAAATACTATAGTTTGCCAAGAAGTCATAAGTTGTAAAACAATACTATTATTTCAATTAAAACTGAAAGTTACAAGATAAAAGGTTTAGACATGTATGTTTTCAGAACGTGTATATGTATTTAGAATACTCACATGACAGTTTTTGCATACCACTGTAAGGAAACCATATTTTGAAAAGAGTGCAGTAATGTTTTGCAAAGGGATGTACATATGTACAGAGGATCCTTATACTTTTGAATGTTCTGTTAGTTGATCATTGCAAATATAAAGAAGTGTATTTCTGTATAAAATGTCTTGATAAAAAATTATAACCATTTACTATATATATGATAGCTTGTTGTATAGCAATAAATAAGTGATTTCCTAACTGTTTATGACGGAGCCATGTGTTAAAACGCTGTACCGCTATTTAAAGGGAGGCCAATACATACAACGATCCTGTAATATCAATGTATGCCCTGTATGATTTACATGCCTTGTCTTACATGTGAAACTATAAGACTGTTCAGTTAAAAGTTTGTTTTGCTTTTTAAACGTTCGCCTGTGGTGAGAAATGTGAATATAAGTTATTCAAAACATGTTATGTAGACAATGAATCATTATGTACAATGTTTATACACGTGTTCACAATACAATTTCGCCGAAACGTTAATATGAAAATGATGACATGAAAACGTTGTTGTAATCATGTGTTGTTGTTGATTTTTATTTTTTGTTTAGATATTTTGATTTCAACACTGCCCGAATGGAGATCTATTCTTTAAAAATGTAGGATAATGGCATGCAGATGTTTACTACTACTAGCTATTACTGGCCTATTACTTAGCTACTATGTCACTGTATACTCAAGACACACAAGGTTATGTCCTTAGAATTTCCTTTTACCAGCGTTCCTACTTTCAGACTTTGTCACAAGTGAGCAGAGACGTACTCGGTACTAATAGAGAAACTTTGAAATTTGACAAGGCAGTTTTTGTCGAAAGATGATGATAAATGAAATGAAGTGGAGAGTTCAGCTTCCGGCGGGGTTCGAACCCACGGATACACTAACTACTGAGATGTAAAAAACAGAGTATTCATCCATTATTAATGTACACCTTGAATTTATTTTGCAGACAAAAAACTTACAGTTTAAAAAAAAGTGCCAACCCCGTGCATATAGAAAATACAGTCCAACATATCTAAACAACATCTCTGGAGAAAAAAGAATATCTACAAAGACAGATGTTTTATTTCCCAAAGCAGTTATATCTGAACAAATTAGCCTACCCTGAGCAACAACCTCTACACACCAAACAAAAATTGATATTCCCTTTGGTGTTGTTGTGAAGAGGTTGCACTGTATCACAAAAACTTGTTTGACAAGGTATGTAAGTTTTTACGTTATGAACGAGATTTGATGATAAAAAGTGTACGTTTAACTATCCCTATGAACGAGAATGTTTTGCTGTTTAACGAAATTATATTATAACGCATACAACATACAGGACGATTGTTAATCAAATAATAAGGAAAATTAAAAAAAGCTTAAGTATAACCGGTTCTACTATTGCTATATTGAAAATTTAAAAAAAACGATAACACTAATTTAAACATTTTGTTGTGTAGCCACCAGCAAACCGAGCTTGGTGCAAACTTTATATCCCATTTCAAAACATGAAAAGCAGAAGCGTCAAGAGTCTGAAGATTTTTCAAAAGATTATCATAACACATGATTGTATCGACAAAAGGTCGCAGGTCAGTCAGTACTACTTCTACCCTGTTATCAGGATGAAAGGCTGTTATAGTATCTAAATGCTATAACAATATCATCGATGCAGTTATAAAGTGTCCTCACTAAAATCTGCATTTCTAATGTGTTACATATTTGCTTACTTCTTTATATATGTATGTACATATAATACGTACATAACTAAAACTAACATTAGCAAAAATACGGGCCCGGTGTACAATTGTAATGGTCTGTTTTAAGCTACCAGTGTAACTGTTATTTTATCGCAAAAATGTAACAGTTCATAGAGTACTGTAAACGAGTAATTACATCGAAAAGGACATCGTGTTACTACGTCACATTAGTTTAAACAATCCCTTACAATGAAGTCATTAGGTACAGACACTTTGCCACTACCTGGCAACAAACGACTTTTTAACATAAAAGTCTGTATAGAGAATAATGACCTTAAAGTCGTCTTCAAAGGTTGGGATGGTTAAAGCGGTTCAGTATTAGCATAAAATGAAGTTGCAACATTTCTTTTAGTATCTTGTTTCAGTAATATTTTGTTTTATAACTACCGGCAAACAGAATTTGGTGCAAACTTTATATCTCATCTCAAAACATGAAAAGCCGAAGCGTCAAAGTCTAAAGATTTGAAAAAGATTATCATAACACATGATTAAATTGACAAAGGTCGCATGTCATTCAGTACTACATTGATCCTGCTTTAAGGATGAAAAGCTGATATAGTATCTAAGTGCCGTGACACTATCATCGATACAATTACAAAACATCCCCGCCAAAATCGTCGACAGTGTTACTGTTATTTTATTTCAAAAATGTAGGAGTTCATAGAGTACCATACGGTTGTAAACGAGCAATTAAATGAAAAAGGACATCGTTTTACTACATTTGTTTAAACACTCTCTACAATAGAGTCATCAGGTACAGACACTTTGCCACGCGACGGCGTGGATCTAGACGTTTTGGTTATTTATTGTACATCTCAATTATGTATTTTAACTTGATGAACTGGCCTTAAAGTTTTAAACTTTTTGAATTATCTTCCGCAAACATCCATTAAAAGCATTTATTACTAACATACTTATTTTGGTAAAAAGCACGTTAAAATGTTTACCACCACGAATGAGAAATTTGTTCTTATAAATGATTTCAGATATAAATACTTAAGAATATATAATGAAATCCTCCATTGGTAGTTACTGTAGTGTGTAGAGTAAATACAATTTTTGCCATCTGATGAGCTAATGATAATAATAATACATGTAATAATACATGTTATAATAATGATATTAATCACAAATATAACATAATCAAAAGAATCTGCATCGCCCTACTAAATTCATCAAACGGATTTGGATATTTTTGTACAGGTTCCGTTATTTTATGCATACTTCGCGCAAATTGGTCGACTGAATAGGGAACATTGCATATTATGATCACACTGTGTAGATTAGTAAGTTGACCATGCTCTAAACTTGTAGCAAATATAGTTATTTGTCTCTAGCATGGTTAAGGTTACAGTCGACACAAGTACAACACGTGAGCTTTGGGACTGACCGCACTGTAGGAGACTTAAAGAAACAAAGTGACACAAGCACGACGCATGTGTGCGATCGACTGCACTAACAACTGCGCTATCTCTACAACATTGAAACATTTGAATTGCTGGCCTTTTGATTTGATTTGAATGTAGGGCTTCTACATTTACTCAATACACACAACAACTTTATATTTGGTCATATTGAAAACTATTTGAAATATAAATATGGCTGCCTTGTATATGAACTAAGCGGGTACATTAAAATGTATGGCCCTAAATGCTGTTATTCGAAACTAAAACATGGTCATTCAGTTTAAAACATCTGCTCCAGTTTGAATTTTTGAACATTTTGAAAAGACTCATATGAATGTCGGACTAAATTGAAAAAGGTTTGAGGTAAAGTGCACAGATATTTTTCCGCTGTATTTTTGGCAGGCTGGTCTTTTTTATGATGTTATATTTAGCAAACATTTTAGTGTATATAAAGTATACCAAGTTTAAGAGACACCCCTGGTCTGCTTGAACAGCAGTCTTTAGTTTAAGATGCCAGTCTTAAGTCATTTGTATCAGTTATAAGTAGTGCACCAGAAAATAAAACCACTGGAAATAACATTATACCCCAGGAAATTAACAGCAGATCACATAAGTTATATCTCCAATAATATTTATTTTCAATAGTTCGATAACTTCCTTCTGTACTTTTAAAGTGTATGTCGATTTTTAAATTGCAAATATGATAATAATACAAAATTGTATATTGCAAATTATCTTGATACAAATTAAACGACAGTTTTCACCACCAAACGTCATGTTTAAATTGAAACTTAAAGCTTTACACATCATAACGTCATCGATACTGCAGACGGAATATAGTATAAACGTAACAAGATTGCAAGGTGTGTAAATCATACAGTAATTTACTTGTTTGAAGATTAACTAATTGCATGGTATATTCTCCCTTTAAACATACTTTTTGGAATGAAAATATATCATGAACTCAAAGTAAGCAGAATCAGGACCCTCAAATCGTCTTTAAAGATAATGATGGTAAAGGCGGTCCAGGTTTAGCATTAAGTAAAGTTTCAACACATTTTAAGTATCTTGTCTCAGCAATAAATAGTTTGATAGCTACCTGTGAGCCAAAACGGATGCAATATTCTTTTCTCGTGTCAAAATACTAAAACCGAAGGATCAACAGTCTGACGATTTCTACAAAGGTTATCGCAGCACTCGTATGGTTATATTGAGATAATATCGCAAGTCATATAGTATTACTTCTACTCTGTGATAAGAAGGAAAGGTTGGTATGCTTTCTGTGTGTCTTATCACTATAATCTTTACAATTACATAGTGACGTTTCTTTTAGAATTTGTTAAAGCAATAATTTGATTTATAGTTACCTGTTAACTGATTTGGGTGCAGGATTGATGTCGCGTGTCAAACGATGAACATCATAAGCGTCCAAAGTCTGACTATTCCTATAACGATTTTCATAACATATGATTATGGAAAAAAATTGTGCAGGTCATTTAGTACTTCTGACCCTGTTATAAGGACAAAGTTTATTAAAATATCTAAGTTAATACAATTATCGTACATATAACACATTTCACTGATGTTTTGTATTCTAACGTGCATTTTAATATAACATAAATTCAAAAATTAAATAAATTAGATAAAGCGATCGCACATGAATCGTGCTACAAGTTTTTAAAAGATTATTTCAATAATCTTTACTTTATAGCATAATCTCAGTAATGTAATACTTATGTTGCCGCATCACAATCACAGAAATGTGTTAATCAATGCGATTGAATTTTTGAGCTGATCATATCTTAATACAGTTTTAGTGTATCATATGATGGAGTAATGATGGTGTACATGTGTTATTCTTTATCTCTATACATGAAATATTTAAGTTTCACGACTAACATTTCATCTATCGTTATTCAACATCACTGGTTTTATTGCAAAAATATAGCAGTTCATTCAGTACAGTTGCAAACACGCAATAACATCCCAAAGGACACCATTTAACTGCATGAGCTTAGACACCCATTACGATAGAGTCATCGGGTACATTAAAGATAAGAAACCAATTTTGGGGAAATACATCATAGCCTAATATGCATAATTTTCTATCATTGTTGAGGCCAAGAACGAAGAAAACACTTCTTAATGTAGCAAAATATACAATCGTACCTCTGAAAATAAGGACCGAAACTCTTGTACATTTACCTTCATCTTAGAGCAAATTAATGTTGACACTGTTTATGGGGAGGCTCGATGGTCGAGAGGTTAACGCTCTGGACTACCAATCCGGAGGTCTCCGGTTCGATTCTCGGCCGAGGCACTGGGAATTACAGAAATGATTTTCAGTGTTTCCTAACCAGTTGAACTGGTTTAAACTCAGAGGTAGTCTTACATGTATCGGTGCTACACACCGGGCAATTATTCATGAACCAAGGGCTCTATTCGTTAAAATAGCTACGGTCTTATACCCTGATTCCTATGTATCTGTATCTGTCTCTTGAACCTCCAAATGTTAAGAGTCTTGTCAAGTTCACCCGGGGATAAATCTCAGGGTAAACTGGAACTAAAAACAATCTGACTGAAAAATGACAATGTTAATATATGTATATTTAAAATTGTACTGTTTGACTGTATTCATCTCAATCATATGTGAAATGACCAACAGAGTACTTGGCGATTTGCTGAATAGAAACTGAACTGAAACTACTGTTGAATTATGACGATATCTAAGTGAGTGAGAATATTTTCTACACACTAATGGACATAGAAAGTAGATAGATGGTGGCAAAATTTACAATAATTTTATCTCCTTTGCTACCAGAATAACATTAAACGCATTGTTTAAAACATACATTTTCTGCCCAAACAATGTTATGCACTTAGTTTTAAAACATTATGTCTAAAACTGTTTTTCCTAAATTAACGTTTTCAATAACTTTCTTTTTATCATGCACAGTAACGGTAGAGTTAATTCCTGTAGCTTAATACGCGCATACAATGTAAACCGAAAAGGAAAACAAATCAATGTTGCAATAGTAAAATGTAGGTCAAGGTGTATAATTCTTTATGCAGTGATCAGGTTATAGGATAATAATTACACTGTATTCTCTCCCTTTAATCATTCATATTTTGCCGGGTGTAGTTGAGACTCTCATCTTTTAATAAATATATTCTCACTTGTTTTGGTGCTTTCAACGATCAGATAAATCTTATATAATTGTTTACATGAAACGAAGATTTGATATTATTTAGCTAATTAATTATTTTAGCGAATCAGTTAAAACATTTCGGGAGTTTTACTATCTATAAAAGGTTTACAGACTTTCCACTGATAAAAATCGCACGTAATAGATTAGACTTCCATGTTCACATTATTTACGGAAAAATATTTACATAAACATAAGACAAGAGAGACGACATTACTTTCTTTATTAATTTATACTAATTTGGTTTTTTTTTTTTCCCCCATTTGAAAAAAAAAAAAAAAATTTTTTTTTTTTGGTGGGGGATAAATTTTGTAAAATTTTTTTTGTGACTCTCCCAAGACACGAATTCTCCGTATTCTAAGGGTGTCATGTTATTCGAGTGGTTAAAGCTCGTGACTGCTAATCTGGATGTCCCCGGTTCGAATCCCGGACGGGGCCCTGGAATTTTCAGAAACGCCTGTTAGTGCTACATACCGGACACGTAAAAGAAGAGAGGGGCTCGTTTGTAGTTTTGGCAAATGTTTCTTTTAGTTTGCTGCGCCTTTCAGGGTCTTGACAATTTTATATCAAGAGAAACCTGCCAATAATTAACAGCTCTGTATTAGACAAGACTAGCGTAAATATACACGTACCGGTAATGTAAATGTACCCTATACTAGAAATAATTTCAAGGGGGCGCCTCACGACCCTCTCTGCAATCGCTAAAAAGTTGTCGAACGTTGCTTATCCTTAAGCAATCATCAATGAGATCTGCCGGAACGACACTTATCTACCCCAACTTACACAATAAATGGTTAATTAGCAGTCAAATTAAATGTACAGTTTGAACAGTGTCATCTCAATCATAAGCAGACACTCTGACAAAAAGTGTCATAGTTCTTCCGACAAAATGTTACTGAATCATTTACCGATCATGATTAACCTGGCCACTGGATTTCCTACTGTTTATTGCTTATTGACATAGAGTCACCAATCTTAAATAAAATGATTAATGGGATGTCAAGTGGTGCATCCTCCCCAAGGAGATTCCGATGGGGTAAGGCAATCATAATAATCAATGAGAAGGACTGAGGAGTACACCCTCCCTGACAAATTGGGACCCCCTGATCAGTGGTGGTTCGAGTGTACTGCCCCTGATAAACTTGATTATCCCAATGTGCAAAATATAACCCAGAGCAGGGGGCACACCCTTCTTCCCCATGTCTCAAATCAACCGGTTTATCCCTTTTGGAGGCTGATATCTCCCAATCCCCTCCAAAATTGACATGCCTACGCCTGAACCGTCAACATTTGGGGTCCGGGTGCCCCAGATGAATTTGACTAATCCCTCCGGCTTGTACTCACCATGTGATGCCCTGAAGGACCCGCCCTCTCGGGGAACACCTGTTCATTCTTTGCACGGTACAGCTCACTACCACTGCAATGAAGGTTCAAATTGTCCACCTGGGCTGGTAAATCACTCCCATCCACTGTGAGCAGCTCCGGGTGAAAAAGAAGTTCGGCGATCATTATCACCACCCAAGATGTCAGCATCCCCTGGGCTAAACTTAGAGTAGTGCTCAGGTTCACATTGCCCTGATGACAAGGGAGCTGAACAGTCCTCTTCATCAGAGTATAACCAACCGGGCTAATGCATGTGATATGGAAGCTTATGGTTTCTCAGAAAGGACATTTGGTTCATCACTGATGTTTTGTTTTGCAGCCCCCGCATTCTGTGAAATACAGTCGAGGTGATATTGCCAAATTCCTTCCTGAAAGGCACAAGTTGCTTGACCCGCTTTGCCCCAAGACACGGAATCATACCCTGGATGTGCTCATTTTCTGTGAAATTGATACGGATCAGGTTCCTCGGGGGACCATTCCCCACAATTACTTCAACATTAGAGCAATTTTCAGTCATTACTATTAAGTTGAAACCTAGCACGTCAATAAATTCAACAGGACAAAATACAGAAACAGAGAACAGTCAAAGACTTTTTACAATTTAATAAAATTACACACACCTAAAAATCACGGAACACTAATCTGCAAAAGTTGGAAGGTTGAAATGGTACTCAGCAAAAACAAGTCAGAAAACCCTCAAATATGATCCCTAATTTCAAATTAACCCTTACAATGAACTATTGCAGTCAAATAGACGGCCCAATTAAAACCAAAATTGACCTGTACTTTAGCAGCAGAGATCCGGAACGAAGATTCAAATTGATATTAGGTCCCGGGATAAATTTTATATCCCGAGCAAAACAGACCATTTTTATAGTCTACTGAAATATCTTAAGCAGATATTAAGCCGGCTCAAGAAAACGTGGGGAGTCAAAGTATGGTCGGGACAATCAAATATGGCAGCGCGTCGCAACCACGTGTGACGGAGCTCTCCACCCAACTCTAAGAAATTAAATCACCTGGCGTGGAACCGGGTCACGTTGACACCCGTTTAGAAATTCACAGGGAAATTCTACTTCACAGTGGCACAATCCGTAAGTACAATATAATATGCAAACAGGCGATAATAATAATAATAATATTAATATCAATATGCCAATAGAAATCAATGTTGTATGGTTGAATATCGTGGTCGAAGTCGCTGCATGACCGTGTCAATTACACAGGTCCCCGAGTGTTACGGCCGGGGACCACTAAATTGCTACAACTCATTATAAAAACACAGTAGCTTACCGCTGTTTTTATTTTGTTTTTGCAGAAAACAACATATATGGTATGGTACCCGAGTATAATAGCAAGTATTTGCTGGACAATTCCGTGTGACAAGAAAAGTACTTAAGATTGAGACAACATTTCATTATAATAAAACGGAGGACTTAAATGCTGTTGTGATATATGGTTTGCATATAAGTCATGTTCGATAAAGATATTTAAACAAAATGATAAGACCGAAATCCTACCTACGCACTGTTCTCCCGAATATATGTATATTAAAGCTTTATCGTTAGTACCGGTTTTCCATATGACCAACGCCCCAGAAGAGGTTAGTTATTTATAATGGACAGTGCAAGATACAAAAAGCGTCCCATTTAAAGAAACACCCCTGGTTCTAATACATGCCAGGAGTATAGCACCCATTCATAGGACCTCGGTTGTTAAGTCTCATCCGGAAGACTTTTGTTCTCCCATGCATTTTCGTGATCTCCCGTGTATTTTCGTAACACGCCCATCCCTAAACTGAATATATTTTATATTGGGCTGAATGGTCACACTTCTTCTTATATTCTACGTAAAATGTTTCTCTTTTTTTGTTTCTTAATGTAACATAATACCACATCAGGTCTGTTTTGCTAGTAAATATAATGGCTTTGAACACATTTGCACAAAACAATAATTTCTAATGGATAAATGAAGCGATAGTGCATTTATGAAAATTATATTATTTCTTTATCTACGTAGCCAGTGAAATGTCGAACAAGCGAAAACCGACGAAAAATACACCTCTCCGCTAGGTGGCGATTTTAACACAGTTTCCATGGAATTATCACTTCACCGTATTCGTTTTACAAAAGTCAATGCCAATGTGGGATTGTCATGCAAAATTTCTGCGTTGACTAAAAATAATGACCCGATTTTTTGGGAAACCCGCAATCTATCTAAAGTAAAATTGTTGAGATGATGAAATTCATTTTTATGTTATTTTCAATGAAACTCTTTGCAGCATCTGATAAATCTTTTATTTTTCCAGCAGTTTTTTCATTGTCTACTAGAGATTTGATTCTACTGACAAGCCAGTATATTTGCTTAATAAAATACCATGATGTCGTATACATTATGTTCATTAACATAAGCATATTGTTGTTATGGTGTTCAAAATGAAAGAAGACGATGATCAAGAGGTTGCAAATCATATGGGCTATGTAGCTAGATGTCCATCGAAATTTTAAAGGCTGCAGGTTGAAGTGATAGGAGTGGCGAAATTGTCCAAACTCCTGCTTGCATTTCAAAATGGAAAAAAAACCTATCGATTTAGGGGAATTGCATAAAAATTATAGATATTGCAGTAAGATGTACATTTTGGAAAACTGGATTTTTTTAATGAAATTGCTTCCTCCTTGAAAGGTCAAATGCTGTAGTTATATTGCACAAAGTCCCGTTGAATGACAAAGCATAATTAACGAAAATTGCTGGTGAAAAAAGCACGCTTCTACTGTTATGGGTAAGGATATCAAATATGTAATAAACAAGTATTTGACGAGTATGGACTGCTCAGTGTGCAATGGCAGGTGCAGTGACCAACATCTTATTTTTGTTTCGAGAAGTACACAACTGATGAACATTTACATAAATTACAATGCTTTTATCAAAATACTTCATCTTTTTAGATACACTCCATATTCCAGACACATTGTCTAGTGGGTCAAATAGTTTAATTTTTACAGAAATAGTTCTTATTATCAACTGCCTCATCATATTCATTACAACAATGTTCAATGATAGTTACAGCAATGGACATACAAGTTGAAAATCAAGTTTTTTAACTAAATTGATTGTGTTGGTTTTTATTGTGGAGTTACTTTGATTTACTGATGTGCTATTTGTTTGATATAACAGTAAGGTTTTATTGACATCAGGGCACAACTTACTATACAAGGTGAACTACACAACAGCCAAATCTTAAAGTTGATTAGTTGCACCCTGTGAGTGTGTACGCACTGTTAACTAAACTGTGACATGTCGAACAAACTATATTGTAGCATGTCTGGAATAAGTAAAGTATGTGTGCATTGTATATGTAAATATATAGTTTTTGTGTAGTCATATCTTGATAAGCTGCATCAGTGAGTCCAAAATCAGACTAAGTCATTTATTGATACCTTGGTAAATTGTACAGCGACAAAGTTATTCCGAGGAATTGTTTAACTTTAAATGGCAGTACTGCTTCCATGGAACACAGCAGTTCTGTAATTGTTATTAAACATTCAACTGGCCTTTATTGACTTAGGCAGTGCAAGAATGCTAAAATATACCACATACAAAGAATCATGCATCTTTTTCTAGTCATTCATAAATGATTACATACAGTCATACATGTTTGGGGCATTTTGTAGGCATCAGAGCATTCAGATGCCCCTCCAACGGCTGATGATCAAGTAAGAAAGTTTTGGAAAGAAAATAAAACTTCAAAGGTTGATGGTAGTGCCAGAAATGTTAGGAATCTAGATGCATCTCCACGGGCAGGACTTCAGGGAATAAGGACCTCCTCAACAAGCTAATATAAGATGGAAGCATGACATTTAGGCAGTAAGAAAAGCCCAGAGGTAAGTTGCCTACGGTTTCGATCTTGTGCCAGTTTATGTACAGCCTTTTTAATTAAGTAAAAGGTTGTTATTTTCTGGTATCATGCACTATAGAAAAAAAGAGTATTTGGAAATAAAAACATTTATACTCAACAAAAATAGAAACGTCCCTCCATATTTCAGGAAAGATTTTTTGAAAACCAAAAGGGTTACCTTTATGAATCAAAATAGAAAAACAAGTCCATTCATTTCTCTATCAAAACCAATTAATTGCATCTGGCTATCTTGTTAACTTTTCAAGAGATAACCGGTCAAGAGAGGTAGGGGTCAAAATAAAAAATCACAAAAACTCAGAAAGGTTTTATTGAATGTTTAGAGATGGAATTTCAATAAGAAATGTGGCACATCCAGTAAATCTCGTTAGTACCGAGTGTGGCCACCATTTGCATGAATGCATGCAATGATCCTACGCCGCATCGACGTAACGTAACGCAATACCAGTGCGTTGGGCAAATTCCTCCATTCCTGTTGTAACGCCCGTGTAAGATCGCGAACATTGTCAATCTGATGGTTAGCTCGTGCTTTGCGGCCCAGCTGATCCCATATGTGCTGAATGGGGTTGAGATCCGGGGAAACCGCGGGCCATTGCATGAGGTTGACATTGTTTTGCTGCAAGAATTGAGTGGTGACCCTGGCTACATGAGGGCGGTCATTGTCCTGCATCAATGTTACACCAGGACCATGCTGACGAATAAATGGTAAGGCATATGCATTTAGCACGTCTGCAACATAACGCTGTGCATTAATGTTGCCCTGTACAACAACCGAATCTGTCTTCCGGTTTCCCATGATCCTACCCCAGACCATTACGCTCCCTCCCCCAAACATGCTCTTCTCAACAATGTAACAATCGGCGAATCTTTCATTTTAACGCCTGTATACCCGTAATCTTCCGTCAGCATGACTAACTGTGAACCGAGATTCTTCGGTGAACAAAACTCGGTTCCAGTCAGCCCTTCTCCAGTTCAGATGACGTCGCGCCCATAACAGCCTTGCAGCACGGTGACGTTGGGTCATTATCTGACCAGTGTACGGGCGGCTTGCTCTGATTGATTGGGCGTTACGACGCAACCGGTTGCGAATGGTCTGCCCTGGGACGCCGTATTGCCTAGCTGTGATTGTGGCTGCCAATTGACGTAGACGTTAGTGCGTCAACGTAATGAAACGATCGGCTCTAGCCGTCGTTACACGAGGCCTACCAGGTCGCTGCCGGTCGTGACCAGCCCCAGCCTGCTGTACCGGGCTGCAAGACGATCAATCGTCTTCCGACAGCACCCGAACCGACGCGCGACTACCCTGGCGGACATCCCACCCGCAAGCATCCCAATTGCCTGATTTCGCTCGTTTTCGGAAAGCCGTGGCATATCGAAAACAGCGAAAAATTAAAGAAAAAAAATAATTTTCAGAATAGCCCCTATCGCATGAATGATACGACATGAACTGAATCAACATATGGATGACATGTATAGCGTGCACGTGTAAAACGTGCAAATGACCGTGCCGGTTACTGGCCGATATGTATCAAACAGGGAAAGCCACGTACCAAAAACACAGCCTCCCCAAAACGAGCCCCACAGCACCCGAAGTGCACACACACACACACACACACACACACACACACACACACACACACACACACACACACACACACACACACACACACACACACACACACACACACACACACACACACACACACACACACACACACACACACACACACACACACACACACACACACACACACACACACTACCAACACACACCAACGTATCGGGTAAACTGTACACGATCGTATTCTGAACATCGCCAGGGTTTAAAATACATGTACATTAAACATGTAGCAACTACACAGACAAAGCTTCACGGGCTATAAAACAGAGACGTTTCTAGTTTTGCTGAGTATACTAAATTTGCTTAAAATAAACTACTGCTGTTGTAATCAACTGTAGACATAATTCCAGTTTATGGAAGCAAAACGAATAACATTCATAATAAAACGAAAGCAATTAAAGTGTAAGGTAGGGTCATCATCTCGGCTTAACTGAGAATTTTTATACTGTTCGAATTTCAAAAGTATTTGCAAACTCTTCCTTTAACAGTGCTTAACATATTGCCAGTGTATTTTCAGAGAGTCAGAAGTCTGAGTTTGAATTTGAGGATTCAGATGGTGATCTGGATTTTAGTCCTGGTAGGTGTTTTTACTTTGAGATTTTACAGACATGTTTCCCAATTGTCAAACCTTCTACAGTAACTGTTAAGTAAACCTTGCATTAACATTTTGAGAGAAGACTTGGAAAACTGCTGCGTGACTATATGCAAATTATGACCCTTAAGTTTAAGTTTTTTTTGTATGCAAGTATTGCTTTTTTATTGAACTTTCATATAATGTTCTTTAGTAATCAGTCATATATATTCAAGCTTGCTGGATGTTGTAGCTTTGTTGGTGTCTGCAAATTATGTCCATGTTTAATTGAGAAATTCTGGTAAACAATTGTGCATGCATGAATCCATGTTATCAAATAACGGAATTTCAGGGTGGTAATAGCAGTGATGCCTCCTGCATAGAAACGTAAAGGTATGTGTTGTTTTTTTTTTTTATAAAATACTGATTCTAATTTTGACCAAGGTGCTCATTGAATGATAAGCTAAAAAGGCATGTTAATGTATCATTAACTCTTAAAAGATTCAGCTCGTTTATGACTAGAAAATACCATGAAGATATTGGAGTTTTGCTCCGTATAATATGGAGGAACTGGCACTTACTGGATGTGTTCATAAGATAATTATATGGAACGCCTTTACTGTCTTATCATGTTGTATTGTATTATACGCAGTACATTTGCCTGTATATGAGGTACATATTTAATTTGACATGGTACATTTTTCATGATATGCAGTGCCTTTTCCGTTACATATGGTGTTTATTTAATCATATGCAGTGCAAAAATGTGTAGATACAGTAGAATAACCATTATATGGTATGCAAACAACGTCATATGCAGTACATACAACATTATGTGCAGTGCAAATGACATTATATGCAGTACAAATGACATTATATGCAGTCAATATTTCGATACATGTGGTGGTATTTGATTATACGCAGTAGTTTTCCCTTTAAACGCTGTATGTTGTTCAATAGGTGTGACGTGCTTGCGATTAATTCTATACGTGGTGAATTATTATTTATTTGTTCATAAAAAAACTTTGTACGCGATGCATTTGGCAATTTACATGGCGGAAACGACATTTTCTTTTTTATTATGTTCGGTCCATTCTACTATATACACGGTGCATACAGCATTATATGCGGTACATTTTTCTTTACGATGATCATACTTTCCGGCATTCTTCGGAATTACTTTGCCGGAAAATACCGAGTAAGCAGATATATATAAATAGCGGTCACGTCATCTATTATAGACGTGCGTTATCAAAGCGCTACCGAAATCCGTATCTCAATAACTACTGAATGTATTAAATTTTAAACAAAGCTTCCAAACCATCACACCTATTTAAATAACTTAACTCTTTCTCACCTATGAGATACATATTTCCGCTCATTTATCGGTGATAGAATGATAAGCTTATCATTGTCTGCTTACTCTCCTAATTTATGTTAATTATAAACAGTCAGCACATCACATAAAAATCAAAAAATGACTGTAAAAGTTTTATTTTGAAATAAACATAGCGTTGTTGGTATTCATTTTCTTAGTTAGATCATTTTCTATCCATCTATAGAAGTTTCGAAGTAAAATTCGAGAAAAAGTTGATTTCATTTTTTCATCCCCATCCTGTTTTTACACTTGCGTTATATCAATATGCCGAGCATTTACTATACTGTCAATGCAAGCACTATTAATGGTGGTATCTTCAATTCCAAAGTCAATCTAAACATTTACATTTGTACATTGAAATTTGAATAGGTGAAATTGAAGTTTACAGTTTCAAAGAATTGATTTGAAACACCTATTTGATTACACTGTTGTTTCTTGCATAATATTGATCCGAAGTGTTTGTTTCTTTTTTTATTCAATGCAGATTTTAACAGGGAATTATGTTTGAATTGTTTTGTGTAGCGGAGAGAGAGTGCCTCGGCTCAAGTAAGTATTACTGTGCAATACACGGAATAAAATAGAATAATGTAACGAGAAAGAATCACTCTTGTCATTGCGATGAAAATGTGAATAAAACGGTGAGAAAATATATCTACCATGTCCATTGAGTTGTGGATAAGGAAATCCCATCCTCGTGTTGAGATACGTTCCAAAAAACTCGGCAGACCCTCGTTTTTCGGACGTATCTCAGCCCTCTGATGGGATTTCTTTATCTACAACTCGCTAGATTCACTTTATCTTGCAGATAATGCAAAGTATGGCCCCTTTTTTCGACTAAGAAATTCTGGTTAAAGTTTTGCATGCAACTACAATAAAATCCATATCTCGAATATGCAGTACTTTAGAAATATCCATGTGTTATGTGACAATGCAGACAAACAATCTTTAAGGTACATGCAAGCGCTATTAGATGTTGAATGTACGGTGTCATGGCAAATTTTTCTTAGCTCACTCGCTAATTTCCGCCGAGAGTATTTTTAGAGACTGTCTTTAAGTATCATCATCATAATGGGAAAAGCACCGCATACACTGAAAGACTTTAATAACGCAACACTTTATATGTTAATATTTTTTGGAGCAAAACAAAACAAACCTATTTTCAGCATTCTCATTTACTTCCCACACATAAAACCTACTATCGGAATGCATTTTAAATGAAATTCACTCAACCGTGAAAACAGTGAATAGCAATAAGGCTTAAACCACGTTCTGCACGTGCGCAATAAGGTTACGTAATTTTTAAAAAATAAATCGATACAAGTTGGTTCAGTAGGTCCCTGTTGATTAAAAACTCAAAGAAAATATATTTTTAGGAAGCGTTTTCAGCATTTAAAATGCCTCGCCTTTCAGAAGATAATAGGTTACAAGCCGTTTGCATGTTACGAGCTGGATTATCATAGACTTTCGGCAGAGGTGGAAGCAAATTTCAGTATGAAAATGTGAGTCCATATGTCGCCAACATCACATTTCAGCATCTTCACCAAAAGGTAATGGACGGGACGGCCATTAAGTCCGATATGGAACCAATCGAGAATGTACGGGCTGAGCTTAAAGGATGTGTACATACAGTCGTCAGCCACCCCCTGTCAACGTCACTGATTTACGTCAGGGCTTGACTGGGGAATGGGCAAATATTCCACAACATTATGACTGCTTCTTTAATCCAGTCAATGCATGGCCTCCATTCACGCTAACATTGGCTATACCAACTATTTAATATTTGTCATTTTAGACTTGGAGGGCGATGTATTTTGAAGCAATGAAATTGGTGTTTATTATGGTTGGATTTTTGTTAAATTTGGTCAAAACAGTAATTCTAGATTAAATTTCTATGCTAAAAAAGTTTTCCTTTAATATCATTTAATAGAACATTTTTACAGAGGTTTTTCAAGTTGTTGCGTTATTAAAGTCTTTCAGTGTATAATGCCGTATGTACAGCTTACATAGTTGTTTGGACCAAACATAATAAATAGGAATTTACTAAATACAAAGTTGTTGACACCATGTATATTGACATATGCACCGCACATATTGGTTTATTATCTTAGTATAAGTAATATTTCACCACTTATACGCTGAAACACCGATTTCGGGGTTTCTGAAACACTTTATATAAATAACCACCAATATAAAAGCAAAAGCACATACCACAAAAAGTACCACTACGAATGTCAAATAATTGGGGGGCCTCGTAACAAAAAACACCGATGTATCGAAAAACTAATGGTTATTCTACTGTATACACACACTTTTGCACTGCATATTATTAAATAACCACCACATATAAAAGAAAAAGCACCGCATACCACAAAAAAGTTACCCCATCTAAATATGCATGTACCATGTCAAATAAAAAACCGGGTAAAAACAATCAACATAATAAGACAGTATAGCTTCCATGGTTAGCTCATAAGGCATGTTAGGATATCATTGACTCTTGAAATGTAATACGCTGTAATTCATGACGCAATTTTGTGGACACTAAATCTCCAATATCCCTGGTCAGAATTCAATGATACTTCACAGAAGTGACAAGTACAATATCTATATGTGCATGGTATATGTTCGGGTCACTAGGTTTAAGGTTAAGGTCACAGGGGTTCGATATAGTAAGCTCTTGTGGAAGCTAAATCTCCAAAACTCCTGGTCAGAATTTAATGATACTTCACACAAGTAATAGGTACAATGCTTAGTTGTACACGGTCTGTTTTGGGTCTCTAGGTCAAAGGTCAAGGTCGCAGGGGCTCGGGATTGTAAAATCATGTGGACGCTAAATCTTAAAAACTCCTGCTAATAATTAAATGATGCTTCACACAAGTAATACGTACAATGCCTAGTTGTACATTGTCGATGTTACGGGTCTCTATGTTCAAGGTCAACGTCACAGGGGCTCGATATAGTAAAATATTGTGGATGCTTTATCTCAATTATCCCTGGTCAAAATTTAATAATACTTCACAGAAGTGACAAGTACAATGCATAGATCTGCATTGTGTATGTTTCGGGTCACTAGGTCAAATTTCAATGTCACAGGGGCTCGGGATAGTAAAATATTGAAGAGGCTAAATTTCTTAAACCCCTGGCCAGGATTCAATTAAATTTCAAAGTGAGAAAATAATGGCTACTTGTGCATAGGCGTTGTTTCAGGTCACTAGGTTCAAGGTCAAGGTCACAGGGGCTCGAGAAAGCAAAATATTTTTGACGCTAAATCTCCAAAACCCCTGCTCAGAATCTAATGATACTTCACAGAAGTTATAAGTACAATGCATAGATCTGTAAGGTATATGTTTCAGGTCATTTAGGTCAAAGGTAAATGTCACAGGGGCCCGGAATAGTAAAATATTATGGACACTAAATCTAAAAAAACCATGGTCAGAATTTAATGATACTTAACATAAGTGATAAGAACAACAACTAGTACTGCATGGTCGATCAGGTTACTAGGTTAAAGGTCAAGGTCACAGGGGCTCGAGATAGCAAAATATCTTGGATGCTATACCTCCAAAACCCCTGCTCAGAATTTAGGATACTTCATAAAAGTGATAAGGAAAATGCCTAGATGTGCATGGTATATGCTTCAGGTCACTAACTTAAAGGTCAACGTCACAGGGGCTCGGGATAGTAAAATGTCGTGGACGCTAAATCCCTTAAACCCCTGGTCAGAATTTAATGATACTTTACAAAATCAACAAGGAAAATGCCTAGACGTGCATGGTACATGTGTCGGGTCAATTAATTAAAGGTCAAAGTCACAGGGCTCGGGATAGTAAAATCTTGGGGACGCTTAATCTCCAATACCCCTGAACAGAATTTAATGCTACTTCACAGAAGAAATAAGTACTATCCCTAGTTGTACATGGTTAATGTTTCGGGTCTATAGGTCAAAGGTCAAGGTCAAATGGGCTCGAGATAATAAATCTAGTGGACGCTAAATCTCCAAACCCTCTGGTCAGAATTTAATGATACTTCACAGAAGTGACAATTACAATGTCTATATGTGCATGGTATATGTTCGGGTCACTAGGTTTAAGGTCAAGGTCAGAGGGGCTCGGGATAGTAAAATCTTGTGGACGCTAAATCTCTTAAACCCCTGGTCAAAATTTAATGATACTCACAGAAGTGATCAGAACAATGACTAGTTGTGCATGATTGAAGTTTCAGGTCACTAGGTTAAAGGTCAAGGTCACAGAGCTCGAGATAGTAAAATATTGTGGACGCTAAATCTCCAAAACTCTTGGTCAAAATTTAATGATACTTCACAGAAGTGGTAGGCACCATGCCTAGTAGTACATGGTCCATGTTTATGGTCACTAGGTAAAGGTCACAGAGGATAGTAAAATCTTGTGTCAGAGGGGTGCTCGGGGGAGGGTGGTATTCATCACCTTTAGTGATAGTTCTAGTTTTGTTTGCTGTTATATAATATACGGATAATGTTTGCCATTCATTGATTGCTTTTTCATTACTAATTGACTAGTGGACCATGAGATGAGTATCTCTTTTCCTGTTGAACTGGTTCACTTGTTTGTCGATAATCTTTTATATGCGGGTGCCTGAAATACTTGCAAAAGCGTAACGATCCACAGCTTACCGAATGCACAGCGCCACGAATGTAATGCGATGGGCACTTGGGATTGTGAAGCCTTGTCCGAAAGGCGATCACAATCTCAAATTATCATCGACAACAAAGCGGCATTTTATTGCATGCAATCATTCAGGCTTTTTTATCTTGTAGAGTGTGTCTACCATCAAACTTACAAACCTGGAACGTTAGACACTAATTTGCGAGATCGGATTTAATGTTTAATATTAAGCATTGTAACATAGTACAATTTGAGAAGAAACTGCTTAACGCATTTAACAGTATCATTTGCAATAATAACCTGGTCTTGTGAGACACCACCATTAGACAATCCTGTGGCATAGGTGGAACAGGAGTACATACATAAGTCCGTGTTAGCATGGGTGTGGCAAATGAGAGTTCTAGATAATAGTGTAGAAATATTGTAACACGATTGTAGTCTATTTGTAGAACATCACGAGTTTGAAGTAGAGATGCCTCTGCTCGAGCCAACGGTATTCTGCAGTTCTGCAACACTAACATATTGAGTAATCATTTTGACCCATCTGATTGTACGTTTCTTAACCGTTTCCAGCTGGGTTTTTTGGTCTGCGTGTATGACGCCCATATAGATGATGCGTACCGTAATTGGTCCCTGACAACTTTAACCCTGAAAATGAAAGTTGAAGATATTTTGATATATGTTCAAATTATGATAAGTATACAACGTTAACTTCGTACGCGTGATGTCACAACATATGACGTCATTAATGACGTCAAAATACGTGAAGTCAATCGAAATAGACAAAAAACGTATATAATATAACATTGCACCACGAAAACGTATATCTCAACGCATTGAAGTACCAACTTGAAATTGACGGTAAGCGTTTATTATCATTGTAATCTGGGATAATATCCTACTGGCACCTTCATGGGGACATGTTTAAAATTTCGAAATACGTAAGATCTACACATGTGATAACAAAATTATAGTCAAGTTTCTCCAACAACAGTGGATGTAATATCGTCAGTGTAGATACATGAATTTTTGTTTTTTGTTGATATCATATAGAGAATATATATTTTTTATGAATTTTGCGTTTTCAAAGCTCAATTCGATAAAATGACTTTAACTGCGCCTGGTGAAAATGTTCGCATACATATTATAGATATACAGAGTCTGGAATATGTGTACAATGTACACTGTAATATAAATTGTATATAATTAACTATTTTAGAAGAACTACGATGAAATTTTGAATTCGACGCAAACAAAGATTTATAATTCTGTACTAGGCCTAAACCATAATTAAGTTGTCCGTCTGTCCAGGCGTTAACACATACGAGAGTATAACTCAATCTTCGGGTTTTCGCCAAGTCATTCCTAAGTATTTGTTATGAATTTTGCTTTTGTCTTAACTTCATGGAAAAAAAATCTCAGTCATTATTTACTTGAACACATTAATCAGATCCTCCTAACCGCAATTTAATTTATTATATAGCGATTTATTTCTTCTGAAAAGTTCGACTCGCATTTTTTCTAAAAAGATGCACGTGTTTACCGATAATATCTTTCCTTGAAATGCTCTTTCCCTCAGACAGTTTTCTTTAATTTTACTAATATGTAAGTTGTGTGGTCGAGTCCCGTAAACGTTATACTTCTTTCCCGTCTTCATTTCATTTTTAATAATAAATGTAGTTTCTGTTTACAGCCACTATTGTAGGTTACATTTGTATTTGATTGTTTGCTGCTGGCGAGTTATAAAAATTTTGTTTTAGAAATGTTAGAAATTTCGTTATAGTTATTTTTCATAATTAAGGTTAGAAAAATTAGTCTGATAGCAAAATGACATGTTCACGAGATTTGAACGTGCATATCTCTTATCGGGGGTTATGCATGCTAGCCGGTTAGCAACGGTTGACAATACATATGTAAGCTTTTATTCACGATTGTGAAGGGATACTTAACAACATTGCATTGAAAAGTACAGTGAAAACACGATTCGTTCACTGAAAATGATTTATTCGGCACAATCCGGATCATGTTAATTTGTCCGGTCTATATAGTGTATGAACATATTTGTTGGCTATGAAATTCGAATATATCATTAATCTGTAGGTGAGTTAATATGCCTTTCAGAGGACAATGGATAACAGTTATCTTCTCGTCATTTGTTGTAAACGAACAAAATCAAATGAAAGAAGAAGTTCGATTGGACGGGATAATGTGCACCTAAAGTAATGAATATCAAAGTAACTGAGAATGGCGAAGTATGTAGACAATGCAGGCTTTAAGCACATAAAGAGATTCAAAAACGACCGTTGCAGCAGTCAGACGATGAACACGACCTAACATGTCAATCTACCAGAGAACGGGCAACGCCGAATTCCCTTGAAAATGATGTTCAAGAAATTGTCCATTTATAAACACCACGTGCTTCTCGTTATTATTGTTTTATTTGTCGTAAGCCAGGTCAAAGATTAATTGTTGTGCAAAAATAAAGCTCGATGCAATATTGTTATTGAAACTGGAAAACTCTTATCAGAATGTCCTCGTGACGTTACAAAATCTGACATATTAGACATAGATTCAACGAATAGGTTAAGTCCTTCGTAGGCTACAATAAATAAATCAAATCATGCTACACAAACAAGACACCAGACATTGAAACTGTTATCCCTCGACTTGGAAACATTGATAGTAATCAAAAGATAAAGAAAGTATAAATAATCTAAATTATTGTAGATAATACATGAATCGTTAAAGTACAGATGCCAAAACCCATAACTTTCTGTGCAGTCTTCATCGCTGTCAAAACTAGATTTAAAACAATGCTTTGTCCACGATATCGAACTGTAAATAAAAGTGCACATCACTAAATAAAATACTTTGATTTGTTAAACATAAGGTGAAAGTCTGTTACAAACGTATCATAAATGCATTTAATAGCGAGAAGACTGTACAGTATCGATACTCAAAATCGCACGGCCCGAATCAAATGTCCGTGTTTAGTTAATACTAATTTCTTTATGCTGGATTGTAAAGAAAGTTCGAGTCACTCTCGAGCCCGATTCCTGGAAAAAAAAGCAATACTGGTCTCATATGAGGAGGTACGGTCGTGATCCTAGTTAGGCTGGAACCCGCATCCACCGGGATAAGCGGCAGACACCTTAACCTTTACAACACCTCTTCCCTTTTAATTATCATAGGTCAAGAGTTATATGAATTCCTGACAAGAAAACTATCTTTTACTACTGGTCTGCATTGAATTTATCATCTGTTATGACCAGTAATGTCACATTTTTCTTAAATAGGCAAAAGTTTCGTGAGTGACGTACCAATGATATACGACGAATTTAGTTTAAAGCATGCTTATGTCCATGGTACCGGTGTCTCGTTATATTATAACACATGTTCAAAGATATATCTTTACAACTGTCATCTACGATACCCGTTGTAGTTTATTACAGTCATTATAAACGAATACGAAAACAAACTTTTAAATTTTACAATAAATTCTTTCAAATATTCCTCAGACAATACTGCCTTTTTCAAGAAATTTGTCTGCACTTTTACAATTTACATGTTGACCATCTCTATGACAAGCTTAATAATAAAATATCTTTTTGATTTCTTCAAACAAAATTTATTTTACAATGTACCCTTATTTTCGTCTCAATAATGAACAAAAATAATCAGAGGCTTTAGTGCAGACAAGTGCAGACACATTTCTTGAAAAAGGAAACCTTGCCGAAAATTTGAATAAAGAGTTGTTTTAAATAGAAAAACAGTATTAAATCATATTTCAAATTGTGAAATATTATTTTGATTTCTTAAAAAAAACTTACTTTATACTTATTTTCGTCTCAATAATGAGCAAAAATAATGAGAGGCTTTAGATGGAGACAAATAAAATAGGGAATACATTATTTTATAGTTGAGCAACGATACGGACAATTGACTGGCATGAATCAACAACTCATTGACAATTAAAAATAAAAGTTTTTCTTGCAACGTATTTTAGCATGTCGATACGCCTGCAAAAGTGTAATCAGTGGCTTCAAGTTGCCTCAGGCAAAGTGGTAACAAAAATAATTTACGGGACCTTAAGTGTTCCTCGCGTTATCGAGCTTTCAATGTTCGAGTTATCCATGGTGATGTGTAATTAAACGTATAGCAATATGGTCGAGACCGACAAAAGATTCCGAGCTATCTAGGGTATTCGGGTAACCGATGCTCGAGTTAACGAAGTTTTTACTCTATATGAAATAATTAAAATCTTAAACATGCATCAGCTTTCATTCGTGTAATCACGAGTCAACCTATATAATTAAGAGAACACTATATATATGGCACAACTAAAATCTTAAACGCAATAATGAGTCGAGCTAAAATACTTTTAAAAGTTTTTAAAAGGTATCATAGCCAAAGCCATTACATTTGTTTGTATATTTGGGCGACTGAGACTGCAAACCTCCACGTGCCAGAACTCGTTCTGTGTCGGGACTAAGGTGAATCATATATTTGAGTTTTGGAATGTCATAGCAGGTCCGCATCTCTGAAAAACTTCATTGTCTGTACTATACTAGCTTTTGTGTGCGGACATAGACGAATAGAAGAAGTTTTTCAGATGTTAACATAATTATGTAAGTAGGTTTTCGTGTTAATGCCAATAATATAAAACATATAAAGTTATTCGAAACACAATGAACAGAACGAAAATGCAGAAGACAAGACACATACTTCAGCTTTTATTTCAACTCTGTAAAAACATCGCTTTTTTAGTGCAGAGGTAATTGACAACACATACAACAATGTAGGCACAACATAAAGCACTAAACAAACACCGCATGACCAGCGTTATGGAATGAATCATTAACCAAACACCTGTATGACCGGCACCAAGGCATACAGCACTGTAAAACACACATATGACCGGCCTCCTGGCAAAAACACTATTAAACGCACATATGACCGGCATACAACATTTAACAAACACACATATGACCGGCCTACCCGCATATATCATTGAACAAATATAAATGTGACCGGCCTAACGGCATACAGCACGGAACAAACACAAATATGATCGGCTCCCCGGCATACAACACTGAACACACACACAATCTTACCGGGCCCCTCGTTAACATTGGACAAACACACATAATTTTGAAAACCTTCATGACATAACGAACGGAACAAACACACATATGACCGGCCTACCGGCATACAACATTGAGTAAGCAAACATTTGACCGACCTCCCGGCATACAACACTGAATAAACTCACATATGACCAGCGTCACGGCGTAAAGCACTGACCCAAACAAAGATCGGCGTCAATGCCTAAAGCACTGAACAAACACAAATATGAACGGCGTCACGGAAAAGGGACAACTGTTACATGAATAATATGTGAAAGAAATCGGGGCCCAGAAGATTTGTTTCCTATATTTGGAAAAATGCTATATTCATAGTCGTTTAATACGGAGGACACTTTATGTAAGAAAAATGCAGCACTAGCTCCATTTGCATACATTTTATAATATACGTACAATATGTGCAATGCATGCATTCCTTTCCTTCTACTATTTGACCAGCGGACTGTGAGGTGAACCGCTTTTTTATACGCTTCACTCGGTTGTCGATGAATTTTGAAATGTCTAACAGACTCGCCAGAAGCTCAACGACCTTCATCATCATCATCATCACCATCATCATCTTCAGTGATTGCCCCAATATGTACAGAATATACTCGTATTTACTGGTCATGCACAACAGAAGAGCCAGACTATGCACACTAAAGTAATCCCTTTGTACAATTTCATTTAAAAACTGGTAAAAACAGTTGCGTTTCTTTAGTTCCTGGCATATTTAGAGAGCTTGTCCAAGGTGGACTGGAACTCCTCCAGAGTAGGTTGGTGACCGATTGTGGCAGTTGGTTCCATAGTAAGATGGTTGCAGGGAAGAAGATGTATTGATAGATCGAGGTTCTGGCTTGGAGTTGAATGATTCCCTGGTTGTTGCCTCTAGTTAAGCTGGCTTGTGTGAGTGGTGGATTTGGAGTGGTATCGACTAGGTTATTTCTGATCGTGCATAGCATTGATGTTCGGGCATTTTCACGTCGTTTTTGTAGGGTCTCCCAGCCAAGTTGATTCCGCACACCAGTGACACTGCTGGTGTGTGCATAGTCGTTTTTCACAAACCTGGCAGCTCTCCTTTGAACAGCTTCGATTTGTTCAGTTTGTTGGACTTGGTGGGGAGACCTGACTATTGAGGCATACTCTATGGTTGGACTTTCATAGGTCCTGTATGCTTTGGCTTTGGCATCATATAGGCTTGCGCGAATGTTTCTTGTTATGAACAACATTGTGGAATTCGCTTTTTTGTAATTTTGTTGACAAGTGTTTTCAAGGAAATACAATTGTGATAGTGACTCCAAGATAGTTTGCGTTAACTGTGTTTTTCAGGCGGGTTCCATGGATGAAGTATTCAGATAAGGTTGGAGTACGCTTGGTTGATATGTGGATCACTTCGCACTTGTCCGGACTGAATGCCATCTGCCAGTCACTTTCCCAGCAAAGTAGTTTATCAAGGTCACTTTGTAGTGGGTGTGCATCTTCTTATCTCACCGGTATGTATAGTAGGCAATCATCAGCAAATAGGCGAGCTGTGGGGTTTACCTTTAAAGGAAGATCATAGTTGTATGCCAGGAAGAGCAGAGGTCCAAGTACACTACCACGAGTTTCTCCAGAAGTGACTGGGGAGGTGTCAGAGACAGAGCCCTCTAATATATTAGAGAGGAAATCTTTAACGCATGCCTATATGTTGTCACGCACCCCAGAATGATCGAGCTTCTGTAGCGGTCGTTGGTAAGGAACTTTATCGAAGGCTTTTTAGAAATTTAGTTAGATGGCATCGACTTGTTGGTTTTTTGTCGATACTTTTGGCTAAATCGTTTATGTTAAAATGAACTGGGTAAATCAGGAACGTCTTTTGCGGAAACCATGTTGACTATCGACAGGATGTTGTGAGCGTCGAAGTGGAATACAATGTTGCTGAAGATGATGTGTTCTGGTATTTTACAGGTAACGGAAGTCAGAGAGATGGGTCTACCATACCCAGTATGATTGTGAGGATGGACAGGATGTTGTGAGCTTCGAAGTGAAATACAATGTTGCTGAACACGATGTGTTCTAGTGTTTTACAGGTATCGGAAGTCAGAGAGATGGGTCTATCATACCCAAGGAACTGTGCCACGAATGTAATGCGACGGGCACTTGGGATTGCAGAGCCTTGCCCGAGAGGCAATCTTATTTTCAAACTGTCGTCGACAAAGAAGTGGCGTTTTATGTCATGCTATCAATCTATATATTTTGCCTTGAGGAGTCAGTTTACCTACACACCTGGGTTTTAGATACTAATTGATGAGATTGGATTATAAATGTCAGTATTATGCTGAATCACACAAAACCAAATTTTGTTTCAGTGGAAATATTGGTATGTTCATTCGTGTCAGACTATATGTATGTATGATTGTAATACACATATTATGTACTGCATAAATATGTGTGTATCAAACAAAAGAAGATGTATTTTACACACTAACTATGTTATAACTTGTGAATTGGACCGTGAAGTGATGATACAAGTTACATATAATGATATCCTGAATGTTCTCGAACATGTATTAGCCATTTTTTAGGCAAGCTGAACAGTTGATATACTTTGCTTATTACCTAATACTGAAATAAGGTAAGAGGTAATTTGCAAACATCGATTTGCAACCTGTAATGGACGGATAGTTTACACAATGTCATAGCAATTATATTAATTCGTAATTTATATTTAAAGGGTATATAAGGTTTTTCATGAGCATTTTGAAAACATAAATCATATCAAATGATCAAATGTTTAAATAAAATCGCAGATCAAAAAGGTAAAGCAGTAGTCGGAACTATCAGTGCACTTCCTTTAGACTTATATTGTAATTGTTTTTAAACTTGTTTACGTGTGTCTGAAAAAGAGTTATTGCTGCTAACAATGATGAAACAAGTGTTGAAGCACATTGCAATTTTACACTTCCTGAAGCTGGGTTGGATGTGGGGACACATTTGCTTCTGTCCACATAATAACCAAAACTTGAAAGGGATATAGTCGATAGATCAACATTTGAAAGATGATATTAGGAAAAAGTACAGTGACCAAAAACCACAAGTCTTGCTTACCCCGTTTTAGAATTATCCTCTTTTGTGTAAAAAGATTTTCCGTGTTATAATACTAGTATTGAACTATTTATTTGATACTTCTATATATTAATTCTAAGACATTGGGAGGAGGGTGCGCGTCGGGTGGTAATGCCCTTAAAAATAAAATCCCTGCAAGCAAAATGTAGTTTTTCAAGTTATAAGAAATAATAGTTAAAATTGATAAAGAAGTAAAAGATGTATAAACAACTGCGGAACAATTATTAACTGAGCTTGGCCCAGATCAAGCAGGGTTACAATATGCGGGGGTAACCTATTCCACATAACTCTGGTATGGGGGAAAGGGAGTACCTAATGAGTCCGAGGGCACATGAGTTTTGCGGACTATGAGAGTACTTATGCCTAGGTAACAGCAGGACGACTTGTAGATCATGGAGTAGAGATATTGCTACAATATTTTAGTATATTTGTAATAAATAATACAGGTTACCGAGATGACCCTGTAGTTTGCAGAGTCAGTGAATGACCAGTGTACTATGATGACTTTCGTTTAAACATGTTTATTTCAATGGAACAGGTGACTCGTTATGATATTAAAGTGTGGAACTTGTGGTATTTTCGAAGAGAACGTTTTACAACCGGCATCTACATAATCTGTTGTAGTGTATTACTGTCGGTAAGAACGAATACGAACATACTATTAAATGCTATTTCAAATTGTGAAACGTATCAAAACATGTCGATGCACCTACGTGTAAACATATTTATTGATCAGCGGCTTCGAGTTGCTGCAGGTAAATTGGTAAAAAAAACTAATTGGCGGAACCGTAAGTGTTCCTCGAGTTAACTAGCTATCGATGCGTGCTCGAGCTATCCATTGTAATGTGTAGTTAAACATAACGGAACTATGATCGTGACCGACAAGAGATCTCGAGCTATATCGGGTCTTCGATTAACTGATGCTCGAGTTAACGAATAGTTTACTCTATATGGAATAAATCATATATAAAACATGTATCAGCTTCCATTTTGTAATCACGAGTCAACCAATATAATTCAAAGAAGACTAAATGTGGCACTACTAAAAACTTAAACGTAATCATGAGTCAAGCTATGAGACTTATTAAAGTTTGTTTAATGTATCATTACCAAAGCTTTTACAACTGTTTGTATATTTGGGCGACAGACACTGCAAACCTCCACGTGCAAGAAACTTTTTTATATCGGGACTAAGGTGAATCATAGATGAGTTGTAAAACTTCATAGTATATCCGCATTTCTGTAATACTTCATTATTTTGTACTATACTGGCTCTTAAGTATGCGAACAAAGAGGAATAGAAGGAGTCTCTCACGTTTTGACATAAAAATGTAAGTAGTTTATAGTGTTTATGTCAACAATATGAAACATAAATAGTTATTCAAAACATCATGACCAAAATTAACACGCAATAGACAAGACACATAACTCAGCGTTCATTATAATTATGTAAAAACAACGCTGTTTTCAGTGCAGAAGTTAAAGACAACAAATACAACAATGTAGTCACATTATCAAGCACTAAACAAACACACGTATGACCGGCGTCACGGAATAAAGCACTAAGCAAACACACGTATGACTGGTGTCACGGCATACAACACTGAAAAAACAAACATATGACCGGCCTTCCGGCATACATCATTGAACAAACACTCATATGACCGGCCCCCGGCATACATCACTGGACAAACACACATATGACCGGCCTCACGGCAAACATCACTGAACAAACACACATATGACCGGCCTGACGGCATACAGTACCGGACAAACACACATATGACCGGCCTCTCGGCATACAACATTGAACAAACAATCATATGACGGCATCCCCGCATACAACATTGAACAAATAGACAAATAAACGGCCTCACGGCATACATCACTAAACAAGCACACATATGACCGGCCTCCCGGCATACAACACTGAACAAACGCAGGTATTACCGGCCTTTTGGCATACAGCATTTAACAAACAAAGATATGACCGGCGTCACGGCATAACGCACTGAACAAACACACATTTGACCGGCCTTCCGGCATACAACACTAAACTTAAACATATATTACAGGCCTTTCGGCATACAGCATTTAACAAACAAATATGTGATCGGCATCACGGCATAAATCACTGAAAAAACACACTTATAGCCGGCCTTCCGGCATACAACATTGAACAAACAAATATATGACCGGCCTCACGGAATACAACACTGAAAAACTTACAAATGGCCGTCTAAGACACTTAACAAACACACACACATGACCGGCCTTTCGTTATACAACATTGAACAAACAAACATTTAGCGGGTCTCCCGACATACAACATTGAACAAACAAACATATGACGGGCCTTGCGGCATACAACACTAAACAAACATACATATGACCGGCGCTCCGGCATACAGCACTCTATAAACACACGTTTGACCGCGGAAAAATAACAGAATGATTGAAAACAACACAAAATGATCAATTGTGTTACCCACTTTAAATAGCAACAAAAGTTATATATAGTACATTGAAAACCCACTCTTCTGTTATTCAATGCAAAAATAAAGGGGGAAAATATAAAAAATAAATGTAAGCGTTTTAAGAGAAATACGACAGTGCAACACTAAGTTGTATTGACAAACAATTATTTATAACATGTTCTATAAATATATGTGCTCTTAATTAGAAAACAGAATATTGCAGAAAACGTTTTATAGTCAAAGATACTTTACTTAAGTTAAATCATTAAAACGTTACTGAAAATTACTGTTGATACAACTTTAAACAAGAGGTCGCTATTGAGACCCTTAGGGGATAAAGTATCAAGATTGTAAATCCAAAACGTCCTTTATCAACGCGTCCATTTCATCACAAACAATGTCAATAGGCGTAAAACTAACATCTTCAATCGTGTGTCCATATTTGTTGAACTGTCTAGCAACATTAGAGCTATATTATAAAGAATGTTTGTTTTTAAACTTTTTGTCGTGTCTGTCCAACATACTGAGTGTTACATTTCTTACATGTTATATGGTAGATTACATCTTTAGACAAACAATTCATACTGGGTTTTTTTTCAGAATTTTTTTCGAGACTCAACAATGTAAGAACAATGACTGCATCTGTGTGTTCCGCATCTACTTGAAGCTGCCTGTTTATTATAAGTAGACGATAATATTTGAGATTCTTTGCACGACTAAATGATACAACATGTTGTGTTGACAAACAATTATTGATAACATTGTCTATATATAAATGTGCTTTAAATTAGAAAACATAATATTGCCGAAAACGTTTCATAGTTAAAAATACTTTCCTTAAGTTAAAGCATAAAAACGGTACTGAAAATTACTGTTGATACAACTTTAAACAAGAGGTCGCTATTGAGACCCTTAGGGGATAAGGTTTCAAGAGTGTAAATCCAAAACGTCTCCTTTATCAACGCGTCTATATCACAAGAAACATTGTCAATAGGCGTAAAACTAACATATTTAATCGTGTGTCCACATTTGTTGTACTGTCGAGCAACATTAGAGCTAAATTCTAAAGAATGTGCATTTAAAATATCAAACATATGTTTATTCATACGTTTGAAACTTTATGTCGTGTCTGTCAAACGTACTGAGTATTACATTTCTTACATGTAATAAGGAAGATTACATCTTCAAACAAACAATTCATACTAAGTTTTTTTTTTCAGAAAAAGATTCAGCATTTAGTGAGCTTTAAAAAGTTTGAGACTCAACAATGTAAGAACAATGACTGCATCTTTGTGTAACGCATCTACTTGAAGCTGCCTGTTCATCATAAGTAGACGGAAACTTAGTATTAAAAAGATAATATTTGAGATTCTTCGCACGCTTAAATGATACAAAAGGTGAGTGCGTATATGCATGTTGAACGTATTGTTTGGCGATAACCTTAACAGGTCCGAATTCTAGTACCTTTTAACGCACATAATGTTTTTTTTATACATATTTTTTTTTAAATTATCGAAGACCATAGCCATATCAACAGCGATACAAATGTTTATCTTATTCTTGTGTTGGCGATATCTTATCAAAAATTATCTCGTGACATAGATATTTCATCAAATCTATCGAAAGAGTATATAACTTTGCAACGGATCATGAATAATACTGGTAGCAAATGATTACCACAATAATACTCTGTCCATGAACATTGAAGTGTGTTCTAACATCATATTTCGGTATGTGACTTTATTTTTAGAGCAAATAAAGACGCAATAGATATATCTTTTCATAATGTTGTAATGTTGTTTGTACTTGACGTAGGTAACTGAAGTGTTACCATATTGATATCTTTTTTAGTTAAACATTCAAGAATCCCGTATAATTGGGCAATTTTAAGAAATAGTAGTTTGAATCTGAGGTTATCGACTTGTAACGATTAATTTCTCAACATATTGATAACTTGGGGGTAGCAACTAGCTTGTAGCATGCAAATGTCACACCACCACGGACTCAACGTGAGTGAAAATTATGTAATATAATATATCACCGTAAACTAAGGTCTGACGTTAGCAATACAGATAGATATAAAAACTAGACAACTGCTTACCAATGTAATCATTTACAGTTGTACTTGTCCATGCGACCACGTGTATTAATCGACTTTTGTCTTAAGCGACGGCTTTTGAATCCCGCATGCGTTTTTACACTGTTTTGCTATTACTTTAAGGGACTTTTGTCTAATGCGACCATCGACCGGTAATAAGCGACCCATAATCGGTCTTTTTGTCGTATAAGGCGACCATTTATATACAAACACCGATAATGTCGGATTGTCGTCCATACTTAGTATCCGGTGATGCTTTGTATGTTTTCCTTATATCAAACTATGTAATATCCATGTAGTAGTTTTAGATATGTGATAAAATAGGGGACAAAAGATTGTTTCTTACCTCGTAAAACTGCTATATTCAGAGAAGATTAATATGGAGTTTATTTTATATTAGAAATGTACAGGACTAGCTCATTTGCATACTTTTTTACAATGTACGGACACTATTTGCAATGCATTCATTCCTTTCCTACTTCTATTTCACTAGTGGGTTGTGCGATGAGCAGCCTTTTTCTATTTGTACGATTTCCTTCGCTGTCAATTAGTTTTGAATTGCGAGTGTCTAACAGACTCGCCAGAGGCTCAACGACCCACAAAATACCCAAGGCACTGTGCCACGAATGTAATGCGACGGGCACTTAGGATTGCGGAGCCTTGCATGATAGGCAATCACATTCTCAAACTGTCGTCAACAACGAAGTTGCGTTTTATTCAATGCTATCAATCAAGCTATTTTGTCTTGAAGAGTCGGACTACCTATACACCTGGTTCATTAAATAATGATTGATGGAATTAGATGTTACATTTCAGTACTATGCTCAATCACACAAAACCAAATTTTGCGTGTAAATTGTAAATGTGGAAACTGCATAGTAACTGATCAACATCATTTAGCAGTATACGTTGCAATGATAACCTTTAAAAACCTGACCCTTGTGAGGACAATAAGTGATATCAGATTTGTTATATGGTTATGTCCATTCTTGTCAAAATGGAATGAAATATACATATTTACTCGTTAATTTTGCATTAACCGATGAGGCGATGCTTAAACACAAAAGAAGGGATAGGAAGTACACTGGATTTTTTCTTCGTTTCAATTTCTTTCAGTGCTTATAATGTTTTATCTGTATGTGTGATTGTAATACACATGTACTGTACTGCATAAACGTGTGAGAACTAAACAAAAGAAGCGGTAGTTTACACGCTTGGAATCGTGCTATGCTATCACTAGTTAACTCGACTGTGAAGTGATGGTACAAGTGTCATATGATAATGTCTGGAATGTTCTCTAACATGTATAAGCCATTTTGGAGGGAAGAATAGTTGATATTTTCGAATTACTTTGCATATTACCTAACACGGAAACAAGGTAAGAGTTATTTTGCAAACAGCGATACGCAAACAGTAATGGACGGATATTTTACACAATGTTATACCCATTCTATGAATTTGTATGGTAACGAAACGTTATAAACAATTTATATATGTATATAGTATATAGGGTTATTGAGGTGGATTTTGTAAGCATTAATCAAAATCATACCATATGATCAAATGTTTAAATGCAACCGCAGATCAAAAAGGCAAATGAGTAGTCGGAACTAGCAGTACACTTCCTTTAACTTGATGTCATATTTTTTAAAACTTTTTCATGTGTGTTCGAAAAAGAGTAGTTATGGCTAACAATGATGCAACAGTTTGATTGAAGCACAGTTAAAGAGTCACGGTTCCTGAAGTGGGGGCATATAGCCGTCGCTTAATCCGAATGAATACTTTTGTCCACAACATAGTTCCACAATTATAAAGGGGATTTAGTTGATATTTCATCATTTGAAAGAGGTCATTTGGAAAAAAAAATACAGTGACTAAAAAACGAGAAGATTTAATTGATACACATATATATATATTGATATTGGACAATGATATGAGGGTGCACTGTATCATTGTAAGTACAAGTAATGAGAATAAATATAGTTAAAATTGATAAAAAAGTAAAATATGAATAAAAAACTGCTGAATAATTATCAACTGAGCTGGGCATAGATCAGGCAAGGATGCAATATACAGGAGTAACATATTCAACATAGCTATGCACGGGGAAAATGGAGCACTTAAAGAAGTATGAGGGTGCAGGGGTTTAGCAGGGTCTATGGGAGTTCATATGCCTAGGTAACCAGGTTAGGACTTCTAGATCTACTTCTTGAGTAGAGATATTGCTACAATATTGTACTTTATTATGTAGAAGCAGGTTTGGGGACTAGATGCCTGCAAGTTTAAAAAAAACTTAATCAGTGATTTACACTCCTAGAATGATAAACATTGCAGTAGTTATAACCTAAAAATAGCCATCTGTTTAACAGTTTCATTCACATTGAACATAGAGGAAATCTGTAAAAAATCCTTTTTGACTATCCTAGTCAAAAATAAAAACTCCACCCTTTCGGTTATGTATATCTTAATTTGTATTTGTCAATAACAGAAATAACTTGGTAAAACTTATTTGTTTATACGTTATAAAGCATCCACTGTGTTTTGAGCACCAGTCTTAACTATAGACCAATGTGACCATTTTGAAGGGTAATATAACTTTAAGAAACCTCTTACATGCAATAAAATTCATACTCATAAGTCCCCATTTTCAGAGTCATACAACAAAACTAATGCAACCTTAGTGTCAAATATCTTGAAAACAGTATTAACATATATACATTGCAAGTGTTGCAAAGAGTTGAAGATATGCCCATGACTTTATATATTGGTACTTGTGGCCCTTGGTTATATTTTGAAAATACACATACGTGTATTACCTTTTACAGACACAAAAACAAAAATAATATCAAACAGGGAATGCCACGTACCAAAAACGCAGCCTCCCCAAAACGAACCCCACAGCACCCAGAAGTGCACACCACCAACACACACACACACACACACACACGACACACACACACAATCATGTACACACACACACATATACACTACCAACACACACTAGCATACAAAGCAAACACACGAGGACAAAAACGAACAATTAAAGGAACACAGTGGGGCACCGCCTTGGAACGGTCAGTGGCAAAAACACCACTGGGGAGCTTAAACCGGTTTATGGTGCGCACCCAACCTCACTCTTACCCCCACCATGTTCCAAAGTCACAGGACAGTGTAAATAAAAGTAATCCCTGCTAGGTGAAGCTCTAACACACGCAATGGAAACAAAAGGCATGGTATTTTTACACAAGTTTTTTGTCTTATTGGCAAGCATTGAACACAGTCGCGCTATTTAATAGATACACGTCTCGTAACTTCAGCATTAAAAACTGACAGTTTTAATCAGTTAACACATATAATGAAACTTTCCTCAAACTTCACATTTTACAGATACACTATAACAGTACAGTGCATTACAGTAGATAAACAAACCAAAATGATCTCTGTCCATTCGTCCTTCCCAGCATATGTTTAGATACTTAAGTGGCTAGGAGGACAATACGTAATTAGGCTCTATTCATTCAGTATATTATGTGACTAAAATATTATTTCACGTGGCTAAAAGAACAGTGGAGAGACCAATAGCATACTAACATAAGTATTACATCGTGAGCATGTCCGTCCGTCTAGAGGTACTTGTTTTATATAAAATTGTACAGGAAAACCTTTTAAATTATTTCTTTGGCAGAACCACAATGTCTACAGCTTATCTATTAACCATGTGACAATTTTAGTTGAATTCTACAAAGTGTTTTCAGATCTTACCCCAGTAATTTACTTTTGTTGATACTTAGATAAAGGGTCAAATGTAATGGCGGTGACCTTATTGAAATAGGGAAAAGTTTGATAGTTAAATGTTCTCGTTTTAATACATGAATGTTGTATTTCACTTTCTTATAACTACTGCAGTATAGTCTTAATATACAATATTGTTTTAGAATAGCATCTGGAAAATATTTATACCAACATTGTTTAAACAAAATGTAGTTCTAAAATGGGTTTAGGTAGACTAATTTACACGCATCATGTGTTCCCTGAGTATTTTATCTTTAGCCGCGTGCAGGTTGTACAATATGAAAGAAAATATTTAGTTTATTTCGTTTTACTAAATATCATATTTGGTATGAACGTGCTATAGGCCTTTGCAAATGTATGTCACAACTACATTTAAAACAATGGCTTTCCAAATATACCGAGCTGTAAATAAAAGTGCACATCACTAAAGCATACACTTTGATTTGTTAAATGTAGTCTGTTACAAACGTAACACGAATAACTATAAGACTGTACAGTAAAACTTCGAAAGCTAAAAGTCGAAAGGCCCCGAGTAAAATGCCCGAGTTTAAGTTATACTAATCTAATTAAGCTCGATTGTTAAGAAAGCTTGAAGCATATCCAGTCACTCTCGAGTCCGTTTCCCTGAACAAAAACTAGTACTTGTGTCATATTAGGAGGTACGATCGTTCCCCAGTGGGCTTGAACGCGCGACTTCTGTGTTTAGCTGCAGCCACCTTAACCTCTACACCACCGCTCCCCTGTAATTATCATAGGTCACGAGTTATATAAATTCATTACAAGGGAAATTTCTATTACTAAGGGTCCGCATTGAATTTCCCATTTGTTATTTATTTAGTTTAAAGCATGTGTATTTCCATGGTACCTGTGAATCGTTATAATAAAACACTTGTGACATGTTCAAAGATAACGTTTTACAACTGTCATCTACATAAGCCGTTGTAGTTTATTACAGTCATTGAAAACGAATACGAAAATATTATTAAATTTTATCAATATGTGAAAATTAACGTTAATTTGATTTATTCACACAAAGCATTACACTTGCAAACGATTTTATCTTTATTTTCGTCTCAATGAATCAAAATAATGATAAGCTTCGGATGCATACAAAATTTAACTGTGGGAATGAAAGATTGTAGAGTTGAGCCAGTAAACGGACAATTGATCGACATGGAACAATGACTCATTGAAAATTAACAATAAAAGTTTTTCCTAGATACGCATCAAAACATTTCGATGCGCTGCGAAGGTGTGAACACATTTATTAAATTAGTGGCTTTCAGTTGCCGCAGGTGAATTGCTAAGAAATCGAATTGGCGGGACTTTAAGTGTTCCTTGAGTTTTCGAGCTATCGATACTCGAGTTATCCATTGTGATGTATAGATAAACGTAAAGGAAATATGGTCGGGACCGACAAGAGATTTCGAGCTATCTCTGGTCTTCGTGTAGCTGATGCTCCAGTTAACAAATGTTTTAATCTATATGGAAATATTAAAATCTAAAACATGTATTAGCCTTTACTTATGTAATCACGAGTCAATCAATATAATTAAGAGAAGACTATATCAAAAACAAATAAAATCTTAAACGTAATCCTGAGTCAATCTAAGATACTTTTAAAAGTTTTTTATAGGTATTATTACCACAGCTTTTACAACTGTTTGTATATTTGGGCGACAGAGACTGCACACATCCACGCGCCAGAACTATTTTTATATCGGCACTAAGGTGAATCATAGTTGAGTTGTGAAACTTCATAGCAGATCCGCATTTCTGTAACACTTCATTATTTGTACTATACTGGCTTTGAGGTATGCGAACATAGAGGAATAGAAGGGGTCTTTCAATTGTTCACATATTTCTGTAAGAAGTTTGTAGTGCTTATGTCAACAATATAAAACATATAAAGATATTCAAAACACCATGAACCAAAGTAACACGCAGAAGACAAGACACATACTTCAGCTTTTATTATAATGTCTAAAAAAAAATTTTTTTTTAAAAAAAGGGGGGAAACAAAAAAAAAAAATTTGGGGGCCCCATAAAGCACTAAACAAACACATGTATGACCGGCGTCACGGCATACATCACTGAACAATCACACATACGAACGCCCTCCCAGCATACATCACTGAACACACACACACATATGACCGCCACCCCGACATACATCACTGCACAAACACACATATGACTGGCGTAAGGGCATTCAGCACTAGACAAACACACATACGACCGCCCTCCCCGAATACAGCACTGAAACACACATTTGACCAGCGTCACGGAAAAATGACATTTGTTGCATTATTCGATAATAAATGATTGAAAACAACATAAAACACAGCACTGAACAATCACACATATAACGGGCCTCCTGGCATACAACATTGAACAAACAAACATTTGACCAGCCTGACAAAAACAGCACTGAACAAACACACATATGACCGGCCTCCCGGTATACAGCATTGAACAACAAACATATGACGGGCCTCACGGCATACATAACTTAAGAAACATACATATCATAGTCCTTCCGGAATACGGCACTGAACAAACAAACATATGACCAGCCTGACTAAAACAGCACTGAACAAACACACATATGACCGGCCTCCCGGTATACAGCATTGAACAAACAAATATATGACGGGCCTCACGGCATACATAACTTAAGAAACATACATATCATAGTCCTTCCGGAATACGGCACTGAACAAACACAAATAAGACCGGTGTCACGAACACACTATTTAACAAACACACATTTGACCGGCCTCACGGAATACAGCATTGAACAATATGACCGGTCTCAGCACTGAACAAACACACATATGACCGGCCTCCCGGTATACAGCATTGAACAAACAAATATATGACGGGCCTCACGGCATACATAACTTAAGAAACATACATATCATAGTCCTTCCGGAATACGGCACTGAACAAACACACATAAGACCGGTGTCACGCACACACTATTTAACAAACACACATTTGACCGGACTCACGGAATACAACATTGAACAATATGACCGGTCTCAGTAAATACAACACTGAACAAACACGCATATGACCGGCCTCACGGAATATAGTGCTAAATAAACATGCATATGACCAACATCACGCTATACAGCACTGAACAAACACACATATGACCGGCCTAATGGAATACAACACTGACAAAAACACACATATGACCCGCCTCAAGTAATACAGCACTGAACAAACACACGTATAACCCGCCTCACGGTATACAGAACTAAAAATACATACGTAAGACCGGCCTCTGGGCATACAACACTGAGCAAACATACATATGAGCGGCATCGCGGAAAAGGGACTTTTTAACATTTTTCGATAATAAATGAAAGAAAACAACATAACATTTGTGTTACCCACTTATAAATACAAAACAATGTCTCAAACTGAAGCTACTACTTGTACCTTTTTACGCAAATAAACAACTCTTTTCTTTCAAAATAATTGAAGACCATAGCCAAGTCAACATCGATATAAAATGATTCTGTTATTCTTGTTTTGGCGATATCTTATCAAAAATCATATCGAGAAAAAGAGGACATAGGTATTAAATCAAATCTACCGAAAGAGTTTATGATTTTGCAACGCACCATGAATGATACTGGTGGCAAATGATTACCACAAAAAGTCACTGTCCATCGACATTGAAATGTGTTCTAACATCTAATTACGGTATGTGACTTTATCTTTAGAGCAAACAATGACGCCATAGTTATATCTTTTCATAATGTTGCGATGTTGTATGTACTTGACGTAGGTAACTGAAGTGTTTGCAGATTGATATTGATATATTTTTTGGTTAAAGAATGCAAGAATCCCGTATCGCTGGTCAATTATAAGATATAGTTTGAATCCAAGGTTACCAACTTCGAACGAATAATTATCGCTGAACATAGTTCTGACATTAGCAATACAGATATATATATAAAATAAAAGACAAAACTAAACACGAATATAGCGGGCAAAGCCTATCACGTAAGAGGGGTTAAGGTAACTTGCCCCGGAACAAAATGGCCACCAGTGAAAACATGATGATATCACTAAAATGTAGTCTGGTGGTCTTTTGACATAATACACAATCAAATTACTGTTATATAAGCTTTTAGAACCTGTATTAGTGTGTTTTGTTGCAAATGTTGTTAAAACATGTCATTTCTGTTCTTGAGTTACTTACATGAAAAATATCCAATTTTTGTGCAAGTTTCCTGACAAAGTCAAATGACGAAATTATTCAAACTGGCACTTATTTACTAGTTCAATGTCTCCTCCAGATGCTCGACCATAGAAATAGTTGAGCTGTTCTTTCAATCTTACACATCAACAGTTTATAACACATCACTAAATTGTGAAGTCCACATGCTTGAGTTATGGTTTAAGGTAGAGCGCTATTGTCTTTGGTGGGTGGGTGCATGCTTTTTTTCAATTTTTATTTTTCCCTTTAATGTATACTGTGTTTGTTTTGGTCGGGATGTCATAATATTGTAGTATACTGACACTAATAATTCATGTAAAGAGAACTATAAATCAGTGAATTATTATAAAGAACGGATACATTTTTTCAAATTGTGTATTTGATACAGAAAAATTAAACAAAATTATGTTAATAATGGTGTTAACTATGTTTTAGTTTCTTTATTTTCCAAGGGAAAAATAAAAATTGAAAAAAAGCATGCACCCACCCACCAAAGACAATAGCGCTTTACCTTAAACCATAACTCAAGCATGTGGACTTCACAATTTTGTGATGTGTTATAAACTGTTGATGTGTTTTCACTGGTGGCCATTTTGTTCCGGGGCAAGTTACCTTAAGAGAGGGTTCTTCAGCACATGCAAGGTAAACTGTCTGCAGTTCCTCAGTTTATGTACGGGTGCACATTTGATATTTGTGCGGTCTTGCAGTCATTGTGAAATACTTTTTCCATCGATGTGCATATACATTGAACTCATTTGGACTATTAAAATGTATTCCTTATATCCGAAGTATGTAATATCCATGTATCAGTTTTAGATATTTGATAAAATCGGGGTCAGAAGATTTGCTATATTCAGAGTCGTTCAATACGGAGTTTACTTTATATATAAGAAATATACAGGACCAGCTCATTTACATAATTTTAGTGTACGGACACTATTTGCAATGCATTCATTATTACTCCTACTGCTCTTGACCATTGGGCTATATGTACGCGTCACTTGGTTGTCGGAGAATTTTGAAATGCGGGTTTCTAACAGACTCGCTAGAGGCTCAACGACCCACAGCATACCAAAGGCACTGTGTCACGAATGTAATGCGAGGAGCACTTGGGATTGCGGAGCCTTGCCTGAGAGGCAATCACATGCTCAAACTGTCACCGACAAAGAAGTGGCGTTTCATGCCGTCAATCGAACTATTTTGTCTTGAAGAGTCAGTCTACCTACACACCAGATTCATTAGATACTGATTGGTGAGATTGGATTTTAAATTTCAGTATTATGCTCAATCACACAAAACCAAATTAGCTGAATGAATACTTTTGTCTACAGCATAACTCCACAATTCTAAAGGGATTTAGTTAATATTTCAACATTTTAGAGGTCATTTGGAAAACAATTATAGTGACCAAAAACCACAAGTCCTGCTGATCCAATTGTTTAATTATCTCCTTTTATGTAAAAGGCTTTTCCGTGTAATAATACGACTATTGAATCAATTTAATTGACACTTATATATATTGATATTTGACATTGGGAGGAGGGTGCAAGTCGGGAGTTAATGCCCTTAAAAACAAATTACTGTAAGCACAAATGTAGTTATTCAAGTAATGAGAAACAATATAGTTAAAATTGATCACAAACGTAAAAGATGTATAAAAAAACTGCTAAATCATTATCAACTGAGCTGGGCTCAGATCAGACAGGGTTGCAATATGCAGGGGCAACCTTCTAAAAGAAGTCCGAGGGGCATGGGTTAGGCGGGGAATATGAGAGTGCATATGCCTAGGACTTTTATATCATTTAGTAGAGATATCGCTACAATATTGTTGTATATTTTGTAGAACATAAGCAGTTTGGAGACTCGATTCCTGTTTTCAAGGGTGCCTCAGCCAAAAGGGTTATTCAGGTCTGTGATACTAGTATATCTTGAATAATCATTTTTAATCTCTCTGAATGTGCGCCGATGGGTGACATCCGGCTTGTATATATTTACCTTTGTTTCCTTTATGGCTGTGGTGCTTGATAGTGATGGTGTTAAGATTTTGCGAAACTAGCTACTGGTGACCGTCAATATAGACAGATTAAAATCTAGGAAAAGGGAACGGATCCAAGACACGGTTTGACTTGGGATACTATGTTCGGGAAGTTTTAATTGTTATTTAATGTAATTGACCTACTAAAATCAAGTTGGACAAGGTCGATCTGTGCACTAAAGGAGTGGTTTTTGTATAATTCATCAACTAGCTTAAAAGGTGTGCCTCACTGGACCGTCTTTAACCGAGCCCATGCTGTAGCTTATAGTGTACGTTGTGTGAGAAATGCATGGACAAGCGTGATGCAATGATGTGTTGTAAGAGGTTGCAAAGAATACAGGTTACCGAGATGAGCGTGTAATTTACAGGATCAGAAGTATCACTATTTTTTAAATAGACGGAAAACGTTTGCTTTCGTCTAACCTGATTGAAATTGTCCAGTACTCTGGGATCTTTTGAAAATAAAATAATAATATGTACTATTTTAAGACAATTGGCTTAATCATGTCTGGACCAGCAGCCTTAATCACTTGTAGATTTTTCAGTAGCTTCAGGACACATGTGAGGTCGATAACAATATCGGGCATTGAAAGTTTTGTTCTTTTTCTGAGGGAATTTCTACACAACTGGGGCTTAGTAGAGGTTTTTAATTGTTAGATTTGAAAGTATTAATCTTTTCTGAATTTTGGACTTTTAGTATGTTTCCCATATATATCTCTCATCTGATTTATTGTGCTGAATATATTTATTGAATGATTTTCATTTCGGTACAATAAACATATAAACATTTAAATTAAATACATAAATGACGACATTTTCAAACTGACAAATAATTGCATGTATCACAGTATGCTTAAATTAACACATTAATTTGATGATACCAGTTAAGTTTCGGTACAAATAATAGTTACCATTCATGATAACTTTTGTATTCAAAACGTATAAGCACATAATGAGCTGTTTGTAATTGTTCATGAACTACATTATGGAAACATTAGTAAACTAATATATACAGAAACGTGAAAGAGCAATTAGCTACAATTTAGTGTGTATAAAACCTAGGATGGCCCATTAAAGCCCGGAAGATTATTTCCAATGGAGTCCTGATCAAAACAGTATAGCTTAAAAAAGAACAAAAACATAAAAGAAAAGGAAAAATAAGACTTTGGTTTTTGGAAATTCACATAAAAATGGAGAATTAAGTTATAGGTACATTGATAATATGTTTCTATGTGTTACAAATAACTATATTTCATTTGATATAAAGTGCATAAGAATTAAAACAAAAATTGTTCAGTCTATACTGAATATACAAACCACTTGGCTTAAGAAATATTAGCCACATCTAACAAGTGGCATTTAACAGCTTTCTTGAATTGCCCAATTATAGTTATCTGTTTTATATGCACAAGCAGTGAGTTTCAATCTTTAATTGAACAGAAATAAAAAGGAACATTTCATTTTCCATTATAATTTTGAACAACACAATTATATAACTTAGAGCAGGTAAAATTAGAATGTAAATCTCTGTGAACATACACTTTCTTTCATATAAGAAGGTCCGGTACTATTTACAGTTTTAAACACATCGTTTAAACGAAGCTGCTTGTTTCTTGCTTCAATATTTAAGAGAGACATATTAGCAAGAGTTTGACAATTAACACTTTCCCTTGGACCGATATCTTTTATAAATTTTACAATTTTATTTTAACACATCTGGAGTTTGTCTTTAAAACATGTACTTAAATCAGGGTACCAAGAAGAACAAACATAGGCTATAAGACATTGCATAAGGGCAGAGCACAAATGTTTTCTAGTATCATAATTTAATACTGAGGCATTTCTACACAAAACTTTTAACCTATAACTCACCATTAATACAATAGAGTTTACAACTGTTTTACCAGACAAAGTGGCATCAACACTTAAACCTAAATACTTTACAGATGATGTTGGAGACTTTAAAAGTTACATCCCGTTTAATTTTCTTTTAGAACAAAATAAACTACGCCCAGTTATACCCAAATGAAGTTATAACTTATTATCAACTAACAATCGGGAATAATTAAATAAATCAGTCAAGTAAACCAAGATGAACATGATTCTAAAACAGTTCCTAGTTTTTCTGATATGCCATTTGGATCTTTGTGGGCATATAAAATTGCACTATCATCAGCATATAGTACATGTATCAGTTTGCATTTTGGATCAATTCTAATTTTCATATCATTTACATAACAACGAAACAAAAAAGGCCCTAGAATACCTAGAATATTGGCCTGTGGAACACCACATGCAACAGGCTAGAAGTCAGAATAAACATTATCAACACGAACATTTTGCTTTTTACCCGTTGGATATGACATGAACCAATCTGTATATTTCACACCAATGACTTTAAGTTTATCATATAGAGTGTTATAGTCTACAGTGCCAATGCTCTCTGCAAATCTAACATAACTATACCGGTATACATACCTTTGGCGTAGTGATCTCTTATAACGTCAAGTAAATGTCAAGTAAATGTATAATACATGTATTAGTTGAATAAGAGTTCCTAAATAATAATCTGTAATTCTTATAGAAAATTGAAACTTCTCAAGTTGTTCATACACAGATTTTTGTAAGAATTTTGAGTCAATGCTTAAAATACTAACTGGTGTATAGTAACCAACATCCATATTACTTTTTTATATAGAGGCTTTACTCGAGAAGTCTTCATATCATCATAAACAGTATAATCAGATATTTACATATTTACAATAACTGTTATTGGCAGTTTGAGAACATTTTATAAACATTTTACTAGTGAACAAGATGTTAGATATTTCTGAATGTGCCAATAGCTTGATTTTGACCCATGTGCAATTAGATTTTTTATAAGGATTGACTCTTTATTATTATTAGTTTTATGTCTTGTGAACGATGAAACGTTTCTTATTGTCTTGTGTGTGTTTTTTTAAATTTGGTCAAACTTTGAAATGCCTTCATGAATCAAGAGTTTAGATCTGATCCTGAGGTCCCAAAGTGTATTAAGATGTTGACCTTGGAACCATTGATACAATCCTTGGAGTCGTCCGATTAAGCTTTCCGGAATACTTATGAAGGATTTGAGTTCGGCTTCAGAAATGAATATATCATAGTCTGAAAATTAAGCTTGGACAGATACTGTGGTTACTAGTTTGACCTTTGTTCTAAGGAGAAGTCCAAAAACTGTTCATTACGTGTAGGGGAATTAAATATTTGCATCCGACTAAAATAATCACGTATTTAGTGAAACATATTATATTACTGACAATGACAATGACAATGACTGGGTGTTTTGCTGTTAAAGTCACCAAACATCGAATAAGTAGTTTGAAGGGTCTGGTGAGTTTCAATGGCCTTTAACATTCAAGAAGCTTCTTTCGTCTGAAGTGCCCATTATATCAAAACCTAATACCTCTGATTTAGCAGAGCATAGCGCTGTTTGACCTTGTTTACAATTTGGGTGCCAAATCGGGGGGCTGAAATTAATTCCTGACCTAAATGTGTTCGTGAAGTAAGTTTTCCGACATGTAGTACACTTATCAGTCCTACCTTTTGAACGTTTTCAACTTTATAAGATTGAGCATTCAAAAAGCGTTCGCCTCTTAAAATTATACCAAAACCAGTTTAAATAAACACAGTTTTGAATGATTATTTGTGTTATACAAATGTCATAGTTTTGTGTGAGCTTCCACTAGGCGCCGCCATTATTGAGTTTTGTTTGACATACTCTACAGCATGCCATTACGAGAGGAGATCAGAATAAATTACGCATACCGTTTACAAACTATGAGTAACTACCCTTTGATTTCAAGCTGGACAATTTAAAGAATAGACGAAATATCCTACTCGTCCCGGCATCAACGTTTATGTCGAAGGTAGCGTCACAGCTTCAGTGTACTTATTTACCATCATAGCCTCCATCAACAGACAAGGTTACATAACTCTGTGAAGGTGATCAAAATTATTGGCGTTTTTACACTTAAATATACATTGAATCTTGGTAAAATGGACTGAAAGTTTAACATTTTCAGATAGTTCTATGAGACTTTAAGTGCCTGTTCGCATAATGACCCCCTTCTCTAGGCAAGATAAGGTAACTCTGCCTAGGATTTGCTTTATATTACGGCCTTTTTTCGACCATAAAACTCTAAAAAGGTTTTTCGTAGCAGTCACCTTTTTACGTACCATTTGGTATTACTTTCAAAGTTGGAACATGATGCAAATTTGTAAGCAAACGTAGATAACTCTGTTAAGCATATATTTGTACTTATAATATCGTGCGAAAGGCACTGTCATTCACCTCTCCTGTTTATATTTTAAAAATACACATACTTATTTTGTCATTTGCTGACAAAATATTTGTTTTATTGGCTAGCACTGAGGATAGTCTAGCGCGCTGACTAACGAACATTTCGTTTTCATACCTATATGCATAAAGAAATTAGCCTGCGCTATTTTTCAGATATCAATAATCACGTCTCGATATTTTAGCATTAAAACTAATAGTTTTAATCAGTTTGCACAGATAATGAAAATGTCCTAAAACTTAACACTTTACAGCTACATTATAATAGTAGAGTACATTCCAGTACAATGCATATACAGTACATTGTTGTAAGGTGTGTGTAAGTGTATTGCATCCGTCCTATGAGGGCGATGATAATATTAGATAAGTATATTCTTTTGATGCGTATGTATCAAGCGCATACTGATCTGGTCAGTAATCATTCCCTTAAGATACATCCCTATTAAAACATTACACTTTTATCTTCCGAATATTTTACAAATATTAAATAAATGTTTTTTCACTGTAACTCTGTAAAAGGAGTCGCAAAACAAGGATCTGGGTCTAAAAAGTCAAGTCATATATTGTTTTTCTTCATACAAAATATTCGGTTTAGAGAAAGTAATGTCACTACTAGTAAACCCCACAGTGCTTTACGGTGTCGCAAAATTATCTGAAGTGGTAATTAGTTTTCGGTATATTTAATGTGTTAGAAGTGTACAACCTGTATGATTATCAGAGCACTAAAATGACGTACGTAGGAAACACAGACGTCGTCCCGCGCAATTTTAAGCCTTGTATCAATGAAATATCCAAAAACTTGTTTTTGAGCATGCAATAAGCATTATACATATGACCTTCGACGCGCGAAAATGTACCTTCGGACATTTGTTACATTATTCGACAATAATTGATAAAAAACCCATAAAATTTACATTTTTGTCACCCTCTTTAAATGCAAAATCAATGTTAAAAACTGACAACCACTATATTTTCCTCAACAGAAACATACTATTGGCTTCAAAATCCTCCAAGACCATTACTATGGCAACAGCGATTTAAAATGATTCTTTTTTTTTTATTTTGGCTATACCTTATGAAAAAATGCATATCGTGGAAAGAAGACATGATATAGCTCACCAGATATGATATATATTGAAAGAGTATATAATGTTGCAACCAAAAATAAATGATGCTGTTAGGAAATGATTACCGGAATAGTTTACTGCCAATGTGAACTGAAGTGAGTTTTGACGTCAAATTGTGGTATGTGACGTCATTTTTAGAGTGACAAATGACGCCTTAGGTATACTTTTTTAAACAGTTGTAGTTTTGTATGTACTGGACTCAGGTAACTGAAATTTTCCAATATTGATATTGAAATATTGTTTATTCAAAATATGCAAGAAAGCTAGTTTCCAAGTATTTTGTCCGAAGGCCCATTTTCCCGTGTCGCTGGTCATATAATAAAGCATTTATGGACTCGCTTGACATTAAATATGATGTGATATTCACCAGAATAGATTAAACTCTTCTGGTGAATATCACATCATATTCAATGCCGCACGAGTCCATAACTGTATAATAGCACATGCAGATTATTAAAGGCGACGCTTTTTTGAGATAAAACACATTTTTAATGTTGAATAATAGACGAATTTCTTAAATAACAAACGACAATCAAATAAGCAATGAACAAATCAAATAACAAATCTTGACATATCAATCAAATTTACTTTCTAATTGGTGAATTACTTGCCCATGGTAAATACCCAGATAAGACAGTATGTTTTCTCATAAGAGGTCATAGCAATTGCTGCAGTTTGGGAGTGGATCATTTATGAACATTACATTATGCATGAGAGTCAACCTGGGGTCTTTGCAAATTCACCATGGTCAGAACAGTCTGAATTTACATTCCAATTGATCCGATTTGTATTCAGATCAAAGGTGATCTTTTAAACGGCTAGATATACAAGTCGTTCGGGATGTCTCATTTTCTTAAAGGTATATTTATCAAATTCTGAAAAAGTTGTTTATCCCTATAAATGGTATGATTTTGATATAACCTAACCTACGTATTTCAAGTTTATATGTAGAAATGATCGATTCCCAGATAAGGCGGTGTTCTATTTTGTATAATATACAAGTACATATTTACCATCCAAGACATACGTTTTTTGGTTCTCAAGGTTTGCTTTTTATATATTTATACACGAGCATTTTTGTGTTTTACATACCATGCCTTTTGTTTCCATTGCGTGTGTTAGAGATTCACCTAGCAGGGATTACTTTTATTTACACTATCCTGTGACTTTGGAACATGGTGTGGGGGGGGTAAGAGTGAGGTTGGGTGCGCACCATAAACCGGTTTAAGCTCCCCAGTGGTGTTTTTGCCACTGACCGTTCCAAGGCGGTGCCCCACTGTGTTCCTTTTATTGTTCGTTTTGTCCACGTGTGTTTGCTTTGTATGCTAGTGTGTGTTGATAGTGTATGTGTGTGTGTGTACATGATTGTGTGTGTGTGTGTGTGTGTGCGTGCGTGCGTGCGTGCGTGCGTGCGTGCGTGCGTGCGTGTGTGTGTGTTGGTGGTGTGCACTTCTGGGTGCTGTGGGGCTCGTTTTGGGGAGGCTGCGTTTTTGGTACGTGGCATTCCCTGTTTGATATTATTTTTGTTTTTAAACTCACATTTGGACTACAAAAAGTACTTATAGACGACACAGCTAAATAAATTCCTGTTTGTATCTATGAAAAAGTAACCCCCAGAAATTTAAAAGGTGTTTCGATCCAATTCCTTGCTTTCTTGCAATATTTACAACAGGTATATGTGGCGCTTCTCCGTTCTGTATTTGTCGACGCCATCTTTGTTTTTGAAAGTTTATCCGAAAAGGCACAATCCTCTATTCTTATTATCTTAGGGAAAGTCTCCAAATTGTTAATGCTTATTGAAAATAAAATTGACAACTTGCAAAATGATAACAGTGTATAAAACTAAATTTATGAAATTCACCGGGAATAACAATACATTTGCAGTGCCCATAGAGCAACTGAACGCATATCCGTACGAGATCAGTAGCGTACTAATGTGTATGTGACGGTTAAGATATGTTTTGCTTCTAATAGAACAAATAGTGATCGTAAAGAACAGGTTTTGTCTATATGAAATTAAAGTATATGTTGATATATCCTGAATACGGAAAAGGTCAGACATATAAGGCAAATCCTGATACATTTGCCAACATTGAACACGACCTTGGACATTCTTTTATCCGGCTTGAATTTTTCAGTTTAACCTCGTCAGCTTATATTCCCGTGCGGGATTTCTGTGTTGACCACGTGCAAATTTTATTTCATACGTCGTGTTCAAAGCCAGTTATATTGACATCCTTATATAATTTTTAAAATCGACCTCTCATTCGTCCCTTCGCAAGTTTCTAGACAGGATGACCCCTGTAAATGTTGAGGCCCCCTAGCAACAAATGACTGCCTTAGCAACTAATGACTTCCTTAGCAAACATTTACTTCTTCTATGAACCAGTGACTTCCTAAGAAACCAGCAACTTCCCCTAGCAACCAGTGACTTCCTTAGCAACAATGTTTTCCACTGACAACTATTGAGTTCCCCTCGCAACAAACGACTTCCTTTATGACTTTTGACTTCCTTAATAACCGGTGACTTCCTGGCTTCCTTAGCAATCATTGACTTCCCCTTGTAAGAAGTGTCTTCCCAAGCAAGCAGTGACTTTGTCAACTTCAATTTAGGCCCTTAACAACCAATAAGTCAACAACCAGTGACTTCTTTAGGAACCAGTGACTTTCATTAGCAACCAGTGACTTCTTTAGCAACATTGATTTCCAATAAGAACCAGTAACTTCCGTAGAAATCAGATAAATCCTTAGCAACAATTTTCTCTCTAACAACCATTGAGTTCCCCTAACAACAAATGACTTTATTTGTAACAAGTGACTTCTTTAAAGGGTAACATAAGTCAAAATATAACTTTGCCTGAAATTTAAAAGCTTGTTAACATAAACACATTGTTGAAAGAATTTTTGAAATTCGAAAAAAAGAGCTATGAGAAATGAACGATTTAGTAAATATTCAAAATAGACATACTATCAGACACCCCACTTTTTCAAAATTTAATTTTTTACCCCATGTACTCTTTTTTCATGATTGTTTTTTCACTGATCTTGGTTACATTAATTAAGTGTCATATAGGTTACCTTTTTTAATATACATTTGAAGCTGCTGTTTTTAACTTAGCAGTAATACTTGCATGAATATCTAATTACTGCACTATGACATCACAAATCAAAATCTTAATTTTTCAGATTTGTAATCTGCAATATCTTCGCATTTAATACTCCGAAACAGTGTCCCTTTTAACAAGTTTGAAGACAAATTATTTTCTTACTTGCCTTTACAAGCGGTGACTTCCCTTGCAACAATTGGTTTCCTAAGCAATAAAATTAGGCCCTTAACAACTTATATGTACCCCTAGCAACCAGTAACTTTTTAGCAACAATGGTCTCCCTTAGCAACTACTTACATTTTTAGCAACAAATGACATCCTTAGGTAAGGTCACTGGGAATCAGGTGAACAATATAGGGCCATTATGGCACTATTGTTTGTTAAATGTGTGGATATAACATCCTGCCATAGATGCCATATCATATGTGAAATGGATGTAACATTTTTAGATAATTAAAATATATGCTAGTCCTTATTAATGATATCAACACTGATGTAGTGAATCACCTATTTTTCCTTAACAAACAGCATCCCGCCTTACCCATAGAGAATGTAGTAAAATGCCATTAAACAGTCGAGTACTGATTACTAAGTTCTATAGTGTTTGGTAGAACTGATACAATCCCAACTTGCATAGCTTTTACTAACACGAACAAGTACTTAAAAATGTCACAAGTTCCTTGGAAGGGGATTTTTATCAAAAGAAATTCTCCACAGAAGAAACAGGTCATGTTATCCTTAATGTGACCTTTATACGAAAATTTTAAAATTTCATAAATTTGATGATCAGCTATATTTTGGTTGTGGACAAAAGTATGACATTGACTTTGACCTGAGCGGGAAATAAATATGCGGTCTGCGTATCAGCTTATTACATATAAGTTTTAGCAATATAAGAGATGCTGGTTGGATGTGACATGTAGCACCATGAGCTTTGGAAACCTTACTGGAATTTTTATCTATACATGGGCTGACGGATACATGCGCGTTGGCGTCATCTTAAACAGGGATAACAATTGTGCAAAGGTTTTTACAAAATCCGTCAAACTAATAATGTGGCCTAAAACATAGCTCACGACCATGGTTCGTTTGACCCGTTAAAATAAGCTGGCTGAGGCATGCGCTATGCATTTTACATATATTGATACTATGAACAATTATGAGAAATTATTTGAGCAATTTAAAATACACCAGCAGTCATGAAACGTAACTACTTGACCCAAGATCGTGTATGACCTTTACTAAAACTGGAATGAACATAACATAAACATTTGTGCTGAGTTATTTTTAATCCTTAACAAAAAGGCCATGAGCACTTGTGCACTATCCTATGAATGTCACTGACGGAAAGATGATGCTAAAGGTTGCTGAGGAAATTGCTGGTTGCTCGAGGAATAAATTATTGCTAAGGAAGTAAATGATTGCTAAGGAAATCAATTGTTGCTAGAAGAAGTTACCTGGGGCTAAGGAAGTCACTGGTTTCTAGGAAAGCCACTTGTTTCTAAGGGAAGCCAATGGTTGCTAAAGATGTCACTGGTTGCTATCGGAAGTAACTTATTGTTGGACGGCTATTGCTGATATAAGAAGTCATTGGTTGCCAAGGTAGTCGCTTGTTGCAAAAGATGTCACTGGTTGCTTAGGAAGTCAGTGGTTGTAAGGGGAAATCACTGGGTCCTAAGTTATTCACTGGTTGTTATAGGAACTCATAAGAAGCTATTTATCTAAGGCTCTACAAACAGACAAGGGACCCACCTCCGATGGACGTGATCAATTTTTACCCAAAGGGCATGATTTGAACACACTTTGAAGAGGTCCACGGGTCAATGATACATACTAAATATTTCAGATCCAGGCCTTGTGATTTCTGAGAAGAATTTTAAAGTTTTTTCTATGTAAGCCTATGTAAAATCAGGTGACCCCGGATGGGTACAAGCAAAACCAGGATCTGTATAAACAAGGATCGTAAGAAGTAATGTATTTAGTTAACATTTATATAACTTAACTGTTTGATATCCTTGAATACTACAGCAAAGTTTTAAATATATACTTAATGATATATGTGTTTGACAGTGCTAGTTGTAAACATGACTTTAATTAGGGATTGATGAGTAGTCATATTAAAATCCTTTATACATATTTATCTAGTTTTTTGCAGATAGGTGTTATGCTAGTTTAGAAGTCTTTCAACGTTCAAAGTAATATATCAAATGGTTAATTCAACAAGTGGAGAAGTATATACATTTAGTCTATAAGTCGAAAAGGGTCATAATTCAAATGAAATATTTGACAGAGTTATCTTTTATTGCCTACATTTGGATATTACAATGTTTAACAAGTATTCCAACCTTCAGAGTAATATCTCAAACAGTTGAAGTTCCAGGATCACTTTAAATTTACCGATATAGCAAAATTAATTTTTTGATAGTATAATTATAGAACCATGTTCTATTCACTCTAAAACAATGGTACTGGTAAATGAGATCCACGGACTGGTACAAACAACTTAACCAAGATTCTAGGTCGATAAGGGGACTAAATGTACAAAAGAATCAGTGACATAGTGTCCTTCTCATGCTTACAGATTGGGTTCATGATGCAAACAAGTATTCAAAGTTTTACAGCAATATCTCAAAGGGTTAGGTCAATAAGTTGATTTTACAAATATTCAATGTATTTTCTAAGTAAAAAAACGGATATAATTCTTACAAAAACCTTAAAAGAGCTATGCACTTTTGTCGGTTGATGGAGGCAATGATCGGTTAATAAGTATGGTAAGTTTCAAAGCAATATCTGTAATGGTTCAATGTTCTTTATAAGTGGAAAAAGGGCTTTAATTCTGACACAAACCTTGATTTTCAGTAGCCATGCGCATACACGCCAACACTTTATGTTATAAATTTGAAAAGTAAAGAAAAACGCAAGAAAAAGATAGTTCTGGTTTGATTTAAACCTACACCAGAAAGTGACATAAATACTAAATTGGTGCGTTTGACCACTGCAATTATGAGACCGCTACCATCAGTTAGTAATTATTACATTACATACAAACTTATTGCAGCTAAGAGTTGCTTATTATGGGTCTAATACCTTCAACAGCAAACTTATAGACCTCAGTAACAAATAAATACGTAATTACTATCATTACAAATACATTACATAACATCTTATCAGATGAAGTCAATTAAAACAAATACAATACATGTTTGCATTTGTTCATGAACTAAATTATGCAGACATAAGTAAACTAATATACGCAGAAACTTGAAAGAGCAATTAGCTACAATTAAGTGTGTATAAAACCTAGGACGGCCCATTAATGACCGGAAGCTTATTTCCAATGGGGTCCTGATAAATACAACATAGCTAAAAAAAATAACAAAAGACATAAAATAAAAAGAAAAAAAAACTATGGTTTTTGGAAGTTCACAAAAAATCAAGAATTGAGTTATAGGTACATTGTCAATATGTTTATATGTGTTACAAATGGTAATATTTCATTTGATAGCAAGTGCATCAGAATTAAGACAAAATATTTTCAGTCTATATTGAATATATAAACCACTTGGCTTAAGAAATATTAGCTACCTCTAACAAGGGGCATTAAACAGATTTCTTGAATTGTCAAAATTTAGTTATCTGTTTTATATACACAGGCAGTGAATTCCAATCTTTAATTGCAAAGTAATAAAATGTAACATTTGTTTTCCATTAGATTGTTGAACAGCAAAATTATTAAATTCAGAGCGGGTAAAATGAGAATGTAAATCTCTTGTAAACATTAAACTTTCTTTCATATATCAAGGTCCTGTACTACCGGTATTTACAATTTTAAACACATGCTTTAAACGAATCTGCTTGTTTCTTGCTTTAATATTGAAGAGAGACATATAAGCAAGAGTTTGACAATTAATGGTTTCCATTGTACCCATAAGATTTATCAATCTGACAATTTTATGTTGACAAAGATGGGGTTTGTCTTTAAAAAGTTTTGTTTAAACCAGGATACCAAAATGAACAAGTATAGTCTATATGACATTGTATAAGGGCAGGGAACAAATGCTTCCTAGTATCATAATTTAATACCGAAGCATATCTATACAAAAATTTAAATCTCGAATTGACCTTAAAACAGTTAAGTTGACAACTGTTTCACCAGACGAATTATCATCAAAACTTATACCTAAACAGTTTACAGATGATGTTTGAGAAATAGTTTGACTATGGAAAAGAACTTTTAAACTTACATCCCTTTTCAATTTTAATGCCTTGTGACCCATGGAAAGGTTTCTTATTGTCTTGAGTCTTTTTAATTTAGTCAGATTTTGAGATGCCTTCTTGAATTAAGAGTTAAAATCTTGGAACACTAGCTACACAGAGGTTCCAACTAAAATGACCTCTTCATCTATTAAGATGTTGACCTTGGAACTATTGATTAAATGATTGAAGTCATCCGATTTAGCTTTCCTGAATAATGTCATTATGTGATGTATTTATGAAGGATTTGAGTCCAGGTTCGGAAATTAATATATTGTAGTCTGAAATACAAGCTTGGACGGATACTGTGCTAACTAGTTTGGGTTTTGTTGTAAGGAGTAGGTCCAACCCTGTTCATTACGCTTAGGGAAATTGACAATTTGCATCCAAATAAAGTAATCAAGCGTTTCGTGAAACAAATTACAGGACTGGGGATAATTGCTGTTAAAGCCACCAAATATCGAATAAGTAGTTTGAGGGGTCTGATGAGTTGCAGTGACCTTTTACATTCAAGAAGCTACTTTCGTCTGTAGTGTCCATTAAATCAAAACTCAATGCCTCTGATCTAACAACACTTAGCGATGTTTGACCTTGTTAACAATATGTGTGCCTAATCGGGGTGCTAAAATTAATAAATGGCCTTATAATAACTTATTCGTCCTACCTTTGAACGTTTTTAACGCTTTAAGATTGAGCATTCAAAAAACGTTCGCCTCTTAATATTTTGTCAAAACCATTTTTAAAAAATATAGTTTTGAATTATTTGTGTTATATTAATGTAATAGTTTTGTGTGCTTCCATTGGTCGCCGCCATTATTGAGCTTTCTTTGACATAATGTACGGCATGTCAGTACGAGAGAAGAACAGACTTAATTACGCATACCGTTTGCACACTATACCCTGATGAAAAAATATTGAGTAATTGCTATTTGATTTCAAGCTTGACTATTTAAAGATTAGACAAAATATCCTACTCGTCCCGGCATCAACGTTTATGTCGAAGCTTCCGTTTGCTTCTTATCATCATAGCCTTCATCAAACAGACCAGGGTACGTTACTCTGTGAAGGCTGTCAGAATTATGGGCCTCTAACATTTAAACATAGATTAAATATTGGTTAAATGGACTTAAAGTTCAAATTTCTCAGATATTTCTATGACACTTTGAGTGCTTGTTTGCATGATGACCCCCACCTGTATTCAAGATAAGGTAACTCTGCTAAGGATTTCTTTTTTAGAATTACGACCCTCTTTCGACCATAAATATCTAAAAGGTTTTTCGTAGCAGTCCACCTTTTTACATACCTTTTTGTATTACTTTCAAAGTTGGAACATGACACACATTTGTAAGCAATAGTAGATAACTCTACAGTTTACACATACTTGTTTTGCCTTTTACTGACAAAATATTTGTTTTATTAGCTAGCATTGAGTATAGTCTGGCGCGCTGACTAGTATACATCTTGTTTTCATACATTTGTGCATAAAAAAAAATGTCTGCACTATTTTTCAGATACACATGGTAACGTTTCGTAATTCCAGCACTAAAAACTGAAAGTTTTAATCAGTTTACACAGATAATGAAAATGTTTAAAATTTCACACTTTACAGCCACACTATAACAGTAGAGTACATTCCAGTATATACATTGTTGTAAGGTGCAGGTAAGTGTATTACATCAGTTCTATGAGGGCGATATGAATATTCGCTAAGTACATTCTTTTGATGCTAATATATCAAGCGCATACTGATCTGCTCCGTTATCATTTCCTAGGGCTATATCCCTGTTAAACATTAACACTTTTAATGTCCGAATATTTAACAAATATGAAATCAATGTATTTCGCTGTCACTCTGTAAAAGGAGACGCAAAACAAAGATTTGTGTCTACAAGATAAAGTCATTTATCATGCAAAAAAGGGAGCCACCCCACATATTTCTCTAAAGTGAGAATTACTTTTCGGCATATCCTTTGCACACCGGTACATCACGTATGCTACTTTCGGTTTACTGCGCGTGTTGTATACGTCAGCAAATAGATTGAGCTGTAACATGAAAGTAAAATTTCCATTGGCCCACCTACAGAGGTCACGCGCAGGGGTCACCCTGTCTGCTAAACTGCGCATATACTTTTTTTTTTTTTGCAAACGAGAGGTCAATTTTAAGCGTTCTCATAAGATGTCAATATACCTAGGTTTGAGTACGACATGTCTGCTTTGTGTCTGTGAACAAATATTTGCACGTGCTCAAAACACTATCGCACAGGGGCCTGTACGCGAACGTTGGTAAAATGAAAATTTTCAAAGCTGGTAAAATTGTGTCCAAGGTCATTTTCAAAGTTGTCTTAAAGTGTCAGCATTTGCCTCGGACGTCTGAGATTTCAACATTCTGGAGCAGTCGGCATAACATTTAAATTCATACAGACAAAACGTGTTCCATACGGTATCTATGGGAGGCCACACCTGTCTTAACCCGCGTATACCGTTTATAATGTTACAGGCGTTCAAAGGATATATAATGTGTTAGAATTATCCGACCTGTATGATTTTATGATCTATAAATAAACAATATCTCATTGCTCCAGAGACACACGTCGTCTCGTGCAATTTTAAGCTTTGTATCAATAATATATCCAAACAGTTGCTTTTTGAGCATGCAATAAGCATTATACAAATAATAAAAAAAGTATGGACTCGTTTGACATTGAATATAATGTGATATTCACCTGAATAGATTAAACTCTTCTGGTGAATATCACATTATATTCAATGTCACACGATTCCATAATTGTATAAAATTACATATAGATAATTAAAAGCGATGCTTTTTTGAGATAATGTTGATAAATAATCGAATTTCTTATATAACAAACGATTGGAAACAAGCAATGAACAAATCAAATAACAAATCTCGACATATCATAGAAATTTACTTCCTTATTAGTGAATTAATTGCCCATTCTAAAAAAACCAATCAGAGGTCATAGCAATTGCTGTACTTTTGGTGGGGTTTGATCATTTATGAACATAACGGCATGCATTAGAGTCAAACTTGGGGCTTGGCAAATTCACCAGGGTCGTGATTATAAACACATTTTGAAAACAAATCAGAACAGTCTTGATCTACATTCCAATTGAGCCGACTTGTGTTCAGGTCATACCTAGTGGTGAAAGATGATCTTTTCAACGACGAGATATAGAAGTATTTCAGGATGGCTCGTTTTCTTAAGTTGTTTATCCCTAAAAAAAGGTTCATTTTTAAGCAGTTTTTTTTTAAACAACTACTTAGAATGACGATGTCGTATGTCGGGCCGGTGGGCGTCAAACATTGGTTTCCGTTCAATAACTCTAGTAAAGAGTAACCAATTGCAATGAAACTTTTTGTGTAGGTAGCTTGCATGGAGACGCAGCTTGGGATTGCAATTGGTGTCACTGAGTCAAGGTCAAGGTCACTGTAACTAAAAACAGAAAAACGGTTTCCGCTCAATAACTCCAGTTAGCAGTAAGCACTTACAACGAAACTTAGTCTGTATGTAGCGTGTGTAGAGACAAAGCTTATAGTTGCATTCGGGGTCACTCGGGTCAAGGTCAAGGTCACTGTTACTAAATGTAAAATAGAAAAAAGGTTTCCGCTCAATAACTCAAGTTAAGAGTGACTAATTGCAATGGAACTCGGTGTGTAGGAAGCTTATGTAATGAGGAAGCTTAGGATTTAGAGTCACTAGGGTCAAGGTCAAGGTCAGTGTTACTAAAACATTTTTTTTTTAATTTTTAGATTGTTTTAAGCAAAAACAATTGTTTGGGTTAAGGTCACTTTGATCAAGGTCAAGGTCACTGTTACTAAAATAATTTATTATTTTTAGTTTTTAAATTGTAGCAAGAACAAATTGAGGGGGGGTAAGGTCACTAGGGTCAAGGTCGAGGTCAGTGTTACTAAAAATAAACTTAAGAAAAACAAAATTCTTCAATATTTAAATATTCTTTGCAGAGAATTTTGTTTTTCTTAAGTTTATTTTTAGTAACAGTGACAGGAATCGATCATTTCTAAATATAAACTTGAAAAAGTTTATAGCGTAGGCTATATGTTAACAAAAAGACGCGGCAATGCCGCCAAAGCAGGTCTAAACTGCGCCTGTAGAAAGTGACTGTTTTTTTTTAATTCTACAATTTCTACAGGCGCAGTTTAAACCTGCTTTGGCGGCATCGATTCCCAGATAAGGTTGTGTTTTATTTTAAAAAATATACAAGAACATATTCACCATCCAAGACGTAAAATCACATTTGAACTAGAAAAGGTACTTATATACGACACAGCTAAAATAATTCCTGTTTGTAAATCTATGAGAAAGTAACCCTCCGAAATTTAAAAGATAAAGATTTTTGGATCGAACCCCTTGCTTTCTTGCAATCTTTATATAACATGTTACGTCTCAAAATTGTAAATGCTTATTGAAATGTACGACTTGCAAAAGAATCAATTGTTATCGTACAGAACATGTTTTGTCTATATGAAATTAGAGTATATGTTGATATATCCTGAATACGGAAAAGGTCAGATATCTTAGGCAAATCCTGATACTTTTGACAACATTGAAAACGGCCTGGGACATTCTTTTATCCAGCTTGAAATTTTCAGTTTAACCTCGTTACCTTACATGTCCATGCGGGATTTCTGTGTTGACCATGTGCAAATTTTATTTCATACGAAAGAAGCAGACACGTCGTGTTCAAAGCCAGTTATATTGACATCCTTATAGAATGTTTAAAATCGACCTCTCATTCGCCCTTGCTCAGGTTTCTAGACAGGATGACCCCTGTAAATTTTGAGTCCCCTTTGCAACAAATGACTGCCTTAGCAACCAATGACTTCCTAAGCAAACATTTACTTCTTCTAGGAACCAGTAATTTCCTAAAAAATCAGTGACTTGCCCTAGCAACCAGTGACTTCATTTGCAACAATGTTTTCCACTGACAACCATTGAATTCCCCTTGCAACAGACGACTTCCTTCATTACTATTGACTTCATTAACAACCGGTGACTTCTTTAGCAACCATTGGCTTCCTTAACGATCGATGACTTCCCCAAGTAAAAAGTGTCTTTATAAGCAAGCGGTGACAACTTCAATTTAGGCTCTTAGCAACCAATAAGTCCCCAACCAGTGACTTCTTTAGCAACTAGTGACATTCATTAGAAACCATTGTTTTTTCTTAGCAACAATTGACTTCCATTAGGAACCAGTAACTTCCTTAGAAATTAATGACTTCCGTTAGGAACCAGTGACTTCCTAAGCAACCCTTTTGTCTCTGCAACCTTTGAGTTCCCTTAACAACAAATGACTTTTATTGTAACAAGTGACTTCCTTAACAAGCCGTGATTTCCTTTGCAACAATTGGCTTCATAAGCAATCAAATTAGGCCCTTAACAACTAATATGTACCCCTAGCAACCAGAAATATCTTTAGCAATAATTGTCTCCCTTAGCAACTACTTACATGTTAGCAACAAATGACATCCTTAGGTAAGTTCATTGGGAATCAGGTGAACAATATAGGGTCCGTATGGCACTATTGTTTGTTGTATGGGTGGTTATGACTTCCTACCATAAATGTCAAACCATATGTGAAATGGATGTAACATTTCTAGTGAATTAAAACATGGTCTAGTCCATATAAGTGATATCAACACTAATGTAGTGAATCACCTTTTTCTTACCCATAGCTTAATTATTAAAATGCCCGTAAACTGTCGGATACAGATTACTAAGATTATCACGGCAATAGTTGTATAGTGTGTGGTAGAACTGATACAATCACAACTTGCATAGCATTTCGTAACATGAACAAGTTATTCAAAATGTTCAAAGTTCCTTGTTTAGCAAAAAATGAGCATAGTCATATTTGATATAATTTGTCCAATGTATCAGACCTGAAACCAAACATTTCTATGAAATAAATCCTGATAACATAAGGAATTTCAGTTCACTAAATGAGAAAATGACCTTTATACGAACATTTGATGATCAGCTAAATTTTGATTTTGGACAAACATTGACCTTGGCCTGAGCGGGTCAAAATAGGCGGTCCGCGCATCGGCCTATTACAATATAAGTTCTAGCAATACAAGAGATGCTGGTGAGATATGACATGTAGCAGCATAAGCTTTGCAAACCTAACTGTGATTGTGATCTATACATGGGCTGACTGATACATGCACTTTGGCGTCATCTTAAAAAGGGATAAAGTTTGTGCAAGGTTTTTACCAAAAAAAACATCAAACTAATCAAAAATATGGCCTAAAACATAGCCACTTGACCATGATTCGTTCGACGGCGAATTAGAAGCTGGCCGAGGCATGCGCATGTATTTTGCATATCTATATACCATGAACATTTATGAGAAGTTTTTTGAGCAATTTAAAATAAACAGCATTCTTGAAACGTAGCTACTTGACCCAAGATCTTGTATGACCTTTTACAAAACTGGAATGTTCATAACAAAAACATTTATGCTGATTTATTTTTAATCCTTAACAAAAGGGTCATGGGTATCAGTGCACTATCCTTAGAATGCCACTGACGGGAAGATGATGCTAAAGGTTGCTGAGGAAATTAATGGTTGCTTGAAGACTAAATTGTTGTTTAGAAATTCAATGCTTGCTAAGGAAGTCAATTGTTGCTAGAGGAAGTTACTGGTGGCTAAGAAAGTAATTCGTTGCTAAGGAAGCCACTTCTTTCTAAGGGAATCCAATGGTTGCTAAGGATGTCACTGGTTTTTATTGGAAGTCACTGTTTGTTGGAAGGCAATTCCTGATATGGGAAGTCACTGGTGGCTTAGTCAGTCACTGGTTGCTAAAGATGTCACTGGCTGCTAAGGAAGTCAGTGGTTGCAAGGGGAAATCACAGGTTGCTACATTATTGTTATAGGAACTCACGAGAAGCTATTCATCTAAAACTTTACAAACAGACAAGAGACCCTCCTCCGGTGGACTTGATCAATTTTGACCCAAAGGCCATGATTTGAACAAACTATGAAGATGTCCGCTGGACAATGATACATACCAACTATCTCAGGTCTAGGTCTTGTGATTTCTGAGAAGAATTTTAACATTTCACCCTTATAAGCCTAATAGTATGTAAAATCTGGTGACCCCAGGTGGGTTTAATTTTGAACCGCCGGTCATATTAATACTTTTATGGAAGAGGTCCTCTATACAATGCTACATGGTAAATATCTAAGCTCTGGGCCTTGTGGTTTCAGAGAAGAATTATTTTAACATTTTTCCTTTTTGTTGCCATGGCAACCAAGTTTTACATGTGATGGAATACTTTTTAAAGTCATGCAAAGAACATCCCTGCCAACCTTTTTCTTTAAAAAGGGGAGGGGTTATGGGGGAAGGGTGGGGGTTCGGGGTAAACACAGGTTTTTCATCATTATCAATTAGGATAAATGAAAAAATGATGGTGCTAACATAGTTAAATATTGCATTTTTTTTTAATCAGGGGCCATTGCTCCAGACAAACTTATCTGATCAAGCCAATGCATTAACACATACGAATGTTTAGTTTTAAATACATTTTCTGTAAAGATGGCTAGCATTAACGGGGAAATGAAGGTGCTAGATTGTAAACATAGGTACATGTAGCCATTGTTATTTTTGGTAAATCAGGGGCCATAACTCTGAAAAAACTTATCCGATCCATCCCATAATTGTAGTTACTGTGGCTAAGATAGAGGAAGAAATGAAGGTGGCAGAATGTAAACATAGTAAAATAATGCAATTTTTTGTTGAATCAATTTCAATAACTCTAAAAAAAATCTGATTAAGCTCCTAATTAAACTCATCCGATGTCCTGTGGTTATACACATTCACTGTAAATATGTTACTGATTACTGACGAAATGAAGGTGCTAGAGTGTAAGTATAGTTAAATAGTTGCAATTTTTTATCAAACAAGGGCCGTAACTATAAAGGAATCAATCCGATGAATACCATGATTAAACTCGTCTGAGATCTTATGATCATACACACTTTCTGTAAATATGATTAGGATTAGTGGGAAAATAAAGGAAGTAGAGTGTACACAAAGTTAAATAAGGTCAAGCCCATTATTACACTCATCCGATGTCTTATGGTCATACACATTATCTGTAGATATGCTACTGATTAGTGAACAATGAAGGTGCTAGAGTGTAAACATAGTAAACTATTGCCATTTTATTTAAATCAGGGGCCATAACGTTGGAAAATCTTATCCAATAAAGCCTATAATCGAACTCATCCGATGTTTTATTGCCATGCACATTCTCTGAATTTGCTAAGAAATAGTGAACATATGAAGGTTTGTTTATAAGTCTTCTCCCTGGGTGAACTTTCCAAGACTCCTGACAGGCCCATGTTGAAGAAAGACAGATGTAGATAAAAGGGAATCCAGGACCCTAGCTCTTTTACGGATAGGCTCCTTTGGTTTATTTACATGCAAGGTGCATAGCACCGATACACGTGATACTTCCTCTGGGTTTCTAACAAGTCATTTCTAGATGGGTGGGAAACACTGAAAAGCGTTTCTGAAATTTCAAATGCCCCGGCCATGATTCGAATCGGGGCCCTCCGGATCGGAAAATGTTGCTAGAAAGTATGCATTGTTAAATATTGCATTTTTGTAAATCAGGGGCCATAACTGTTTGAGTTAACTATGGAAAATCTTCTCGGATCAATCCCATGAATGATCCCACCCGAAGTCTTAGTGTCATACACATTATTTGTAAAGATGGTTCTGATAAATGGGGAAATAAAGGTGCTAGAGTGTGAACATAGTTAGATAGTGCAATGTTTGTAAATCAGGGGTCAAAACTATGGAGAAACTTATTTGATCAAGCCTATAAATGAACTCATCCTGGTCATACACATTCTCTGAAAATATGTGAAGGATAAGTGAAGAAATGAAGGTCCTAAAATTGAAGCATTGTTAAATATTGCATTTTTAAATCAGGGGCAATAATTCTGGATGAACAAATTCGATCAATCCAATAGTCAAACTCGTATGAGATCTAATAGTTATACACATTATATGTAAATATGGTATGGATTTGTGAAATCACCCTAATCAAAGTCAGTGGCCTTAATTCATGAAGTACTGATCCAATCAAACTCATAGTCCGAGGTCTTGTGGATGCATTGTATTCAAGTTTCATTATGATTGCTTCAAAAGTGTAGATGCTAGAGTAATAATCAAATTAATTATGGAGATACGACGGACGCTGGATATGCAACGATCCTAAAAGCTCACCATGACCACTTCGGCTGAATACTTTATCTCCCGGTTTTTAAAAAGATAGGAGTCATTACACTCTGCTTGTTTCTTGATATTGTGCAGTGGTGCTCGTAATATATTACACATATACTACGGTCTTGGAAATAACTAAAACAAATAATCATGAATTGATCCGCATTATCTGTGACACAAAACTGCACACATTAATATAACAAAAGTTAGTATGACAACACGCTCGAATTTCCTCAGTGATTGCTAATAGAACAAAACTTTGGCAGTACAAGCAAAACCAGGATCTGTATAAACAAGGGTCGTAAGAAATAATGTATTAAGTTAACAGTTATCTTACTTAACTGTTTGATATCCTTGAATACTACAGCAAAGTTTTAAATAGATACGTTATGTGGTTAATGATATGTGTGTTTGACAGTGCTAGTTGTAAACATGACATTAATTAGGAATTTCTGAGTACAATCATAAAAACCTTTACACAGAGTTATCTATCTTTTTTACAGATATGTGTTATGCTGGTTTAGAAGTCTTTCAACTTTCAAAGTAATATCTCAAATGGTTAATTCAACAATTGGAAAAGTATATCAATTTATATTAGTCTATAAGTCGAAAAGTGAAATATTTGACAGAGTAATCTTTTATTGTCTGCATTTGGAGACTATGATGGTTAACAAGTATCCATCCTATAGTGTTGTATCTCAAACAGTTGAAGTTCCAGGATCACTTTAAATTTACCGATATAGCAAAATTAATTTATTGATAGTGTAATTATAGAACCATGTTCTATTCACTCTAAAACAATTGAACTGGTAAATGAGATCCTCGGATTGGTACAAAAAACTTAACCAAGATATTATGTCGATAAAGGGACTAAAAGTACAAAAAAAATATTGACATTGTTTCCTTCTCATGCTTACAGATTGGAGTCATGATGCAAACAAGTATTCCAAGCTTTACAGCAATATCTCAAAGGGTTAGGTCAATAAGTGGATGTTATAAATATTCAATGTTTTTTATATGTAAAAAGGGCTATAATTTTAACAACAACCTTAATAGAGCTATGCAATTTTGTCGGTTGATGGAGACAATGATCGGTTAATAGGTATGGTAAGTTTCAAAGCAATATCTGTAATGGTATAATGGACTTTATAAGTGGTAAAGTGGCTATACTTTTGACACAAACCTTGATTTTCGGTAGCCATCCGCATACTTTTAACGTTTTAGTATTAAATTATACAATGTCGATATTTAATAATAACACAATCAGCGTTTTAATTCCACTCATAAATGGCTCCTATCAAATTATCATGATACATTTGATCATGAAACTACTTTCACTCTTTAACAATACAGAGGACAGCAATCAAAGCAAAGAACAATTAGGCACGAAATTAGCTTGATTATTTTTTTCTTAATAAATGCTAACATAATGGCAAAAAATTATGAAGGTTTGAAATGCAGATTTTAAAAAAAAGTCAGCTTTGAAATGGGTCATTATGATTTTTCCAAACCCTTGTTGAAAGCACAACATGTTTAGTATTGTTGATGAAACAAATTAAGATTTGTTGCAAAAAGACAATCACTTTATGTTATAAAATTGAAAAGGGAAAGGGGAAAGAAAAACGCAAGAAAAAGTAGTTCTGGTTTGATTTGAACTTGCACCAGAAAGTGACATAAAATTACAAAATTAGCGCACTTGACCATTGCAACTAGGTGACCGCTACCAGCAGTTAGTAATTATTGCATACAAACTGATTGCAACTAACAGTTGCTTATTATGGGTCTAATACCTTCAACAGCAAACTGATAGGCCTCAGTAACAAATAAATAAGTAAATAATATCATTACAAATACAGTTGTTTGTAGTTGTTCATGAACTACATTATGGGAACATTAGTAAACTAATATATGCAGAAACTTGAAAGAGCAATTAGCTACAATTAAGTGTGTATAAAACCTAGGATGGCCCATTAAAGCCCGGAAGCTTATTTACAATGGGGTCTGATAGATACATCATAGCTAAACAGAAAACAAGAACAGACATAAAATAAAAAGAAAAAAAAAACTATGGTTTTTGGAAGTTCACAAAAATGGAGAATTAAGTTATAGGTACATTGACAATATGTTTATATGTGTTACAAATGATAATATAATACTTGATAGCAAGTGCATCAGAATTAAGACAAAAATCTTCAGTCTATATTGAATATATAAACCACTTGGCTTAAGAAATATTAGCTACAACTATAACAAGGGGCATTGAACAGCTTTCTTGAATTGTCAAAATTTAGTTCAATTTTTAATCCAATCTTTAATTGCAAAGTGATAAAATGTAACATTTATTTTCCATTAGATATTTGAACAGCAAAATTATTAAGTTTATAATGGGTAAAATGAGAATGTAAATCTCTTGTAAGCATAACACTTTTTTTCATAGATGAAGGTCCTGTACTATTTACAATTTTAAACACATGGTTCAAACGAAGCTGTTTGTTTTTTGCTTTAATATTGAAGAGAGACATATAAGCAAGAGTTTGACAATTAACGCTTTACATTGGACCCATATCTTTTATTAATCTGACAATTTTATGTTGACAAATCTGGGGTTTGTCTTTAAAACGTTTACTTAAACTAGGATACCAAGATGAACCAGTATAGTCTATATTACATTGTATAAG